>BJBW01000347.1:176997-208839 GCA_004320125.1 Scolopax mira | reverse complement strand
TGTATGCATTAATAAGGTCGCCCCTCAGCCTTCTCTTCTCCAGACTAAAGAGTCCCAGCTCTTTAGTCCCAGCTCTTTAATGCCCCAGGGAGTTCCACAAAAAGTCAAAAAAAATCTAACCAAATGAATAAACAAATCCAACCAGTTTAAATAACAAGCTTAGAGAAAAAATACTTCTAGAAGATGTTATTTTTTTTAATTTACCTATTAAAAATGTCCAGATGCTTGCCCTGATGGTTCTGCTCCATCCTGCTATACATAGTATATCCTCTACACTTAACCTAGGATTATACATGTTCTTGGCTGCTGGAATTCAAATACAGTCTTAACTGATACATTTTGCTCTCAGGGTAAGAAAGATTACTAGGAATTGCTATGTGCAACATCTGACAAGTAATTTAGAAAGGGACTGAAGTCCTCTGATGGACCTGAATGTTCTGTGCACCAGACAAAGGGCATTTCCATTCCAAATAATAATAAATGAGAGGAGGTGGAGAAGGAGATGATGAAGCATGAGGACAAATGCAGAAGGAAGTGATGGTGCCTAAATTTCAATCAATTTATACGCAGCAGGGACCAAAAAATGGGACAGAAGTCTTTACACTGAATCACAGAAACATCAGAGTGAAGTGATACTTTTCAAAAAGCATTTTCATTAGCAAGTTCATTTGTTGAGGGTTTTTTTGTTTGGTTGGTTGTTTTTTTTTATCAGCACTTACCTTGTCAACATCACCTCTTAATCAGATTTATTTTGACATACTCTTTCAAGAATAAGCCTGGTCTATTACATTTTATCTTTTTATTTAGTTTGACATACGTGCTCCTTCAAGGGAGAAGGGCCAAATTACCAAAAGATCTAATTCACAGAAAGCCTGATTCCCACTGAATAGGCAATTGTATTAAAAAAATATATCAAAGAAGATAATATGAAACATCAGTATTATGAGAGGATTGTTCATCACATAGTGATACAGAAAAGGGCATCTTTATTGAAAGGCACAGAGTTTCTTCTTTTACTAGTGTAAATCAGGACTTCTGTAACATCTGTTTACAGTGAGGTAGATATAATATTTTACCCAGAAAAGGGATAAAAAGTGTTACTTGTGACAGGGAATGAAATGAATTTATATTCAATTTACCATTTTCAAGAGATATAGTTAAATATTTAAAATTAAGGTACATGAGCACCAAGATTATTATTAATATTTTAAGGATAAATGAAAGATTGTTAACAAGCAGAGATGCAAGTTCCCTAAATGAAAATGAAATGGCTTTTCATTTTGTTGTATAATGCATACTCCATTTTAATGACTGAAATATTACTCGAAGAGTTTTTACAGAAAGCTTGTTGCAAGTAAATTTTAGTGAATTCAGACACGGCAGAATGGCTTCATCCTCAAATCTCTATCAAAAGTATTGAGTTAAAGCCTGCTCAGACTCCTAAAGACAATGAAAATCTATTCAAGAAACAATAGGTTTTAGCTTTTCTTCATGCTACAAGTATTCTTAGGAAACTGTCATTAAATTGGACTATCTGGTATATTTGTTCCATTTAACAATATTGTTTTTATTTTCAGTCTGTTCTTCAACAGGAAGAATGAGCCATGGGATGGAGCCTTTTTTGTTCTTTTATATTGAGCTAAATATAAAACAGATATATGAAAGTGTGTAACATGTACACACAGAGTCAGTATGCCTGAGGACAGAATGCCAAGAAAGTTATTCTTAATAAATATCCTTTGTGATCTTCATATAGGCTTTTAAGAGAGTTACTTAAACTGCCTTCTCAAATCTATATACAGAAACATCGTAATATATATGTGTATATATATATATATATAAAGGGTCCATGAGGACTGAAGAACATAAGAGAGCATAAGGGAACTCAGAACCGAAGTCACCAGTTCAAACCAAGACCTGAGGATAGTGGCTGAACTGCATAAACAAACCAAAAGCTTTGTGAAATTAATAAATGGACACAGACTCTAGCAAACGTGTGTCTGCATTTACAATTACATTTAGCACTTGCTGGCAGCCTTCAGAAAGCAGCAGCTAAGAATCTACCTAATGCTTATAGACTCTAAATGACCTAGGTCAAAAGGCTGGATTTGGGGATTAGTGCTAGAGTACATTGTTGATCAAGAAAGGTTAAAAATCTTGGCTCATTTATGGAAAAAGACTGGGTTTGCATCCTATTTTAACTTCACCAGAAAAATAATTTCAAGTCAGACACAACTGTACTTTATAAGTACATCTGGTGGGCTGGACATAGTATTAATGCGGTCAGTAAGTAAATGCATGCATGAAACCAATAATAAATCCAGTCTAAATTTGGAAACAAACCACCTCATCCCGGTCATTTAACTGAGTATTTATCATCTGCTTTGGAGACTGTTCTGAATATACTGTACTCTGGAAGTTGAAGGACAATTCTGATACCTAAAACCACAACTTTTAAACTTTAGAGAAACACAGCACTTTATTGCGAGTTAGATGCTTAGACACTTTCTTATTTTGAGTCTCAGACCTATATGTTTCTTATGAATGTCTCGATAAAGGTTTCCAGTCTAAGCTGTGATTACAGGTTTGGGCCATTCAGCACAACACCACAGAGATGGACTTCAGCACCCACAGACCCCAGATCACACTCTGTTGGGACACAGGACTGTAAACATGGCTTACATTATACATACGTCAACCAAAGGAGTCATTGCCTTAAAAAATATTGACAGCTGAGACACCTGCAGGAAAAAAGATGCCCCTCCAGCCCCAGAACTGCCTGGTGTACAACAACGAGTCTGATCTTTACAGGAAGACTCTCAAGTGATATATTTGACAGAAACTGAACCACAGCTGCTCCTACAGTAATCTAACCAAGTCTTATGATGCAATATCTTATCTCCCATCTGGCTGGAAGAAAAGGAAGCCTCTTAAAATGATCCATTGCAAAATTAGCATTGTAAAATTCATCTTTGATTTCTGCTAAATACCAAGTCCAGTAATAAATATGGCAACGTAAATTTATATTTTACTTTGATAGAGAAATTATCTACATGAAAGATTTTTTCTCACTCCTCAAACTACTGTGGCTTGAAGGTTCCATTGAAGGAAGGAGACTGAAGCTTCCTCCCTCTCAAATCACCACAGAAGCTTCAAAACTTTGCTACAAAATTATTGCCTCAATTAATATTCATCCAGTGACACACATCTGTTAACTCAATGCCTTCAGTGGGTTAAAACTCTGCAAAAAACGTGCAAACCAAGAAACTTAGTGAAAGCTTCTATTAATACAAAGGAAGATAAGGTTTGAAACTCATTCTTTAATATGGTACATTTATGACTAAAAACAATGAAAAGAGAAACCGGGAAAAAGTAGTAGCAAACACTTCATTTGCCTCTAGATCAACAAATTATGAGTCTGAGAAGTCATTCAGAAAGTGAAACTTTCATAATGACTTGAAAATAATAACGCCTGAAAATATGCTGAAAACTTACATATTTACAAACACACATATAAATGTACACACTGCAATATACATTTCTTTTTAACTTAAGTAAGGTATGCTTTTGCAAGAACAATGACAACCTGAGGTATGAGTTAAGCCTTATAGAGCTTTGTTTCCACGAACCAGTTAAGAGGATGCCATTTCTGTGTAGACGCACACAGAGGCTCCAAAGCTGGAAACAGAACTCTCTTACTGTGCCAGCTACTTACTGCACACTGAGATACAGCCCCTGACACAAAGAGTGCACAAGCTAAAACAATTGAAAATACAGAAAAAGGGGATAAGGTAGAGTGTTGGAGCTCATACATCCCATTCATGCGAATTCTGGATTGTTTTCAGAGAGGTTTTCTGTTTCAATTAAAAAGAAAAATTTACACAGATGGATCAAAGGAAGGAAGAGAATGGATGGGAAAGTGATGAAGCATTAAATCGTGGCAGGTGAAGAAAATGAAAGAAAGAAGGAGAATGCTAAAAGGAAAAGAATGAAGCATTCTTTTCTACACTAAGCATTTTCTACACTAAGGGAAAAAGAAGCTATATGAAGAGGAAAGTGCTACAAAGAGGTGCAAGAATACGCAGCCAGGAAACAGACTATGAAAATAACAGAAGGAGCAGGGATAACAAGAGTCTAGTAGGACACAATGGTCTTGCTAGGAAAGCTGATGTTAGTTCTCCAATGCATGTTACTACATAGGGATTGAAAAGCCTCCCTTTCTGGTAAAGCAAATTCCCATATAACTTTTAGAAGGGAAACTGGGGAAGCTCGCTAACAACTGAAGCTTATTCTATCTCACTCTCAGCCTATCCTCTTGAAATGAATATATCTCTTTACATTACATTATCTGGATAATTACTTATAGTCATTAATAGTTGTTTTCTTTTTCATGTATCACTACCGCTGTTTTAGCAGGACTGTTCCTTGCTGCTCTGTGGCTGGTTTTATGTCAGCTTTTAAAGAGTTCCCTTTGCTTTATCCCCTTACAGAGCTCACTTTCATAAATTTTCTTAAAAAGCTCCTAAAACATTAAAGAATTAGCATCAAATGCTAATTTTCAATGGAGTAGACAGTAGATAGCAATCGTATTCCTCCGTCGGTAATAAGGAGATGTAGCTTGAGGCAAAAAAATTTAACACTGGCCTCATTCAAAGAACTTGAAATATCTGAAATAAAGCTGAACTCTGCATACAGCTATATAATTAATAATATTTGATGTGGCCTTGGAGTTAAAAAAAACTTAAAAGATCTGAGACAAGAGAGGGAACTAGGCTATACTGACATTTCTTCCCCCGCCTTCCTGTGTAACCTGTGTTCCTATCTTTACCAAGTCTGAAAAGCTTCAGTGAATCAGATGCCCCAAATTATTTGCTTAATGAGGAATGATATTTTCCATATTGCTGAGGTCACTTTTGGACCGTTACTGTGTCCACAATCCACCAATGGAAGAGTTCAGAAAATAATTACAGCATTATTGCCTATTTTTATCAAAGCATGAGGAAAACCAGCATTTCCTCACGTTTGGTGAGCTGTCACCTCACACAATCTTTGAGGCTAGCATACCGAAAGTAAGTGCTCTTCACTTAGAAGCAGGTAGAACATCTGATCTTCTAAAATAATAATAGGGATTTAAGCGCATTTGTAAGACTTGTTAAGAAATCCACAGACACCCTGCCTTGAAAGCGTGTTTTATTTATTTTTTACTTACAGCAACAGCTTTGTGAGACAAAAGGGGAACAGAGCCATCATGTCAAACAATGTTTGCAGTCAATCCTTGTGAAAGACTGGAACAGAAGTTTCTGCTATTTGTGTGTAAACTGGACATCTATGGCTGCATAGGAATTGTTTACACTAGAATTTTTTCCATGCAGCACATTAGGTTATTGTCTTTTGATTTTTTTAATGAATACTCTGGTGTGTATTAATGAATACTAATTATGTTGATAAATTATTGATTATTCATGAAAGAAAAAAGTGAAAACAGGAATAATGGAATTCAAATATTTCTATCCTGGTTAAGACTTGCATCTTTGGTGGAAGAAGCACAAATTAGAAAAAGCCATATTAATGTAACATGAAAAAAAAAAGTGAGCCATATGCTACACCCAAAATGAGGAGCAGTGCCTGTAACTACTTTCAAAAACTAAGAAACCCACTTCCTTTCCAATAAAATATTGGACATATTGAGTCACCATTACAAACAAACAAAAACAAACCACCACAAACTTTCATAAATTCTTTTCAAGAAGAAGAACTGGTAGACAGTTATAACTGTCAGTATTCTTAGTACATTCCTGCAAAACCTAAGGTCATTCTCCCATATGGTTATTTTTTTATGAGAAAGAGAACTTGGCATTTATCACTGAAAAAGCTGATGGAATAAGTAACAAACCTGCAGGTAACCAGCATTCCCCTGAGCTGTTCTTTTTTTGGGGGGAGAGGAATGGAGTGGGGCAGGGGCTTGGGAAGTATTTTAGGATGAAAAAAAAAGTATCTGCATATTGAGTAGCTGAGCTTTTAACGTAAGAGATAGGTGCTACGAATTGCATTACCAACATTGGATGATAGCAAATAGTATTCACTGAAAAAAGCAATGCAATTAATTCACGCTTTTATAAACCGCCTAGGAGTTATACATCTGTTTAAGACAGCAAGATTAAAAATCACTTAACTTTCCATTGATCTTTTCTCCCTATTATGACAGATTTTTAAACACAACGTGTTCATTGTTGTGGGCAACAGAAAGAACATGGACATGTTTAATACACCATATCTTTATTTGGTCCCTTACAGTATTAAAAAGTTTGGGCTGTTTACTAGCTCCTTAATTATCCCCTGACAGCACAGCTGTTAAGTGTGGATTTGACTGAGACCATCAAATTCGGCTCACTGTAGACATTTTAGAATGGCTACACCATAGATGCACCAGGTCATCTAACTAACTCCAGCATCCCAAGCTATTTCTTATTAATCATTTAATCTTTCAAGACAGCCTCCCTTATCTACTCTCATGTTTTTTGGGTTTTTTTTTTGCTTTCTAGGTAAAGATCTACCATCTCCTTTCCCTGTCAATCAAACGCTACTTCACCACCCCTCATCCCACTCCCCAGCAACTACCCATTTGATTTTCTGGTGACTTGTACTGAACCAGCACCCCCAACCGTCCTTATTCCTCCCCAGCACGGCTAATCCCGCGAAAGTAACTACCCAAACCCCACCAGCCTCCGGGTTTAACCTTCCACACGCCAGTCACAGCCCTCAGGCTGCGGGGCAGCCCGCAAAACTGCGTGCGGATCCTTGACTCACATTTCAAAAGAATTCCCTTTCTGCCACGGGAACTTCGAAGCCTCGCCCCTACCAGTTCCCGCTCGCGAAGGAATGACGCCCCTCGTTCAGAAGGAAGTTTTACCCCAAGGCACTGCCGCTGCCCGGCCCCACAGGAACGCACTGAGCGGGAGAGCGCGGGAAAGAGCGCCTGCCTGTCCTCCTCCCTTCCCGCACCCCTGCGCGTTCACTAACCCCTCCTTTGCCGCTTTCCCCCGACCCTCGGAGAGCCACCGAATCGGCATCCGCCGCAGCCGTTCAGAAGCACCTCTGAAAACCTGAATCCCACCCCCCTACCCCGGCGAGGAGCTGCCGCCCGGGACGCCCGGCTGTGCCCCCCGGCGCGGCTCCCCTGCGGGAGGAACCCGGCGGGATGCCCTCAGCCGGATAAAGCAGCGCTTACCTTAATTGAAATCTTCCCTCTGCTAAAGCTGGAGCCCTCAGTGGAATCAACAGTGATTTGGGGGTAATCTAAGTTTCAATCAACACCCTCCAGGTAGCTGCATGCTGCTCTGCCTTTTTCTGGTTTTTTTTTTTATTTGTTTTTTTTTTTTTCGTGGACGTTGAACTCCTCACCGTCTAAAGGAGAGAGAGAGAAAGATAAGCTGAAATCCTCAGAGGCTCCCAGGGAGTGAGAGAAGAGGCACCAAAGCAATGTTTCTTAACATGAGAGTCTCGGCAAGCGTGCTCAGGTCCGGAAGATCGCGTAACTGCCGTGATAGGCTCCTGTCATGTCCCCTGAGCCGTGAGATGATCATTGACCTGATTAGCTCTGAACACTCCCTACACGCGGAGAAAGCACTGAGAGGATTGGTGGGTCGCGAGGGAATTGGGAAAGGCACCAGGGCCGCTTGGGAATCTTCATTCTTCCAGACTAATGGATGTGCTGCAGCTGAGGCTGTAATTTGTGAGGAGGTTGTGCACGGCGTTAACCATCTGAGGACTTAAACAAATGCGCCTTTGCACGCTGTTTCTCAAGGTGCACCACCTTCTACCCAGGATAGGGCTGAGTAATTAGAGGCCGATGTAGCCGTTTCGTAATACTGGCTGTATGAGATGTTCTGTAAGCTGAGAGATAAAGTGGATACATACATTTGTCTCCGACCCTGGAGACAACAGCAGTTAATGGGTAGAGTAAGTGAAATTAGCATGGTGGGTCCATGTTAGCCCCCAGATGGCAATCAATCACCATGGAAAGAAAAAGAAAAGAACAACAAAACCCAAACAGGCTGGAATTATTTAACAAGTGTATGTGGCAATTTAAATTAAATGTAGAGAAAGAATGTTAAATTGGTACAGAAAGGAGTCTTCAACATAGAGATAAGATCAGTAGCAAAGCACAACAATGCAAGATCTCTTCTATGCTTGCAGTAGAGGGAAGAAAACAACAAGGAATGCATTTAAAAGACCTAATTTGTCTTTCACTTATACTGACAGAAATAAATCTAATAAAGATGACAGTTTAAAAGATGAAAGAAAAAAAGCAGAGTGAAAGAAGGATGAGCTGTATTTGTTGCCTGTTTTTGGTTCTAGGGTATTACAGAGACTAGATTTTTGTGTACCAAGTATTCAGACTTAATTGGTCAAATAAGTTCAGGCAAAGTATGTCAACTTTTATGACCATCCTCATCTGCTGTTTTCCTACTTCTTGGAGAACAATTATGGCACTAGCCGGTTGACTCAATTTTACATGCAAGATTTTATCCATGGAAATACCAGTTTGTGGCTAAGAGAGGAGTTCACAGAATAACATTTAGTAACGGTGGTCTGATGCATCAATATAAAATTGATATTTCTTTTTTTATAGCACCTAAAGAAGAAGATTTGGAACCTACAAAAGCAATAGTAGTTCACAGGTTCATAGTTCATAAACTACTCTATGAATGCTGAAACAAAGACACAAACATGCACTGAAAATCTTAGTCCCATTTATTTACATCGGGTCTGGTTTTATCCTTTTTTCAGGTAAATTAGTATAATTGTATTTTATTGGAAGGCCAATCAAGAAAGCAAATTTAAGTTGTTGGCAGAGGAATGTATTAGATACTTTGTGAAGGCATTCACATCAGATATCTCATTATTACAGAGAAAATTGTGTGACTTAGATCATTAAGAAGTAACCCCAAAAAGTTTGAATCTCCAATTTATTTAGCATGACACAGACAACAATGTTTTCTCACTGTAACTGCAGTCATTCTAACTGTAATGCCTGAGAAACAGGCAATAAATCTAAGTGGCCCATGTTCCGAGGCAAGTACTACCCTGGGAAGTACGTGCAGTAGTGCACAGGCAGTAGGAAGAGACCAAAATTTCTATGCTAATACTGGTAGATATATAATTTTCTTTATCTTCCTCTGGAAGTGCCTCTCTCTTCACACCAATCAAAAGCTCCTTGTCCTGGTTTCAGTTGGAAAAGAGTTAATTGTCTTTCTAGTGATTGCCATGAAAGGAGTGTCAACAAAGCATATAGTTCAAGTTGTTGCTAAGCAATGTTTATACTTTTCAAGGACTCTTTTCAGCTTCCCATAGAAGCTGAGAAGGAGCTTCAGAGCAGTGGAATATTTTGAACCACAGATGTCATGTTCAGTATCTAAATGTGGGTTATATGTGGGGCAGGAATCCACTGTCACTGTTCCAGAGGGTACAGTGAGTGGTGAGAGTGACTTCTGTCATTATGACTATGTTATTATTGTTATTATTATTGTTACTTTCCTTTTCTGTTTCATTCTATTAAACTGTCTTTATCTCAACCCATGAGATAAAGAAAAAACCCATTTCTTTTCCTTTCCCTTTCCCCTTCTTTTCTCCCTCTTCTCCCTGCCCTTTCAGGGGAAGGGGGAGAATTGCACAAGCGTCTGCATGGTCCTTGCTGTCGGCTGGGGATAAACCATGACACTCCTCCATGTGAAAAATCTGGATAATAAGATTGTCTTTGGCAATATTCCATATTCAGACAGCAAATTTTTGAAAAAAAGGGTTATCTTTTAATGTGATTTACAGAATGCCTGTCATCCAGGGGCTCTTGTTTCACCTGGGACTAATGGTAACACAATAACAATTAATCAAATCAGAAGGCTTTTACACCCATTAATATGAAACATAAACACATTCTTGAACTTGCCTAAATGGGTTTCATGTGCCAAGACTCAGGTGATTTGTTGCTACAACCCTCACTTAAAAAGAGGTTGCTTTCCTTACTCATAAATCTGTACCACAGAATGGGCAGCAAGTCATCCCAACACTTATCTCTTCTGACATGGCACCTCTCATGAAACAGGTAATCCACAGACACACACTGCATTATTTATGATTTCAAATACAATGAAAGAAATTAAATACAAAAAAGACCTTTTTAAGACAACTTCTTTGCCATTCCTGAAAGCTTCCAATTTCGGGTTTCTTGCCAATTTGCTTGGTTGAGTCTAGGGCATCAGCCCTAGAATTTTCAACATTTCTATTAAATTACTGTTCCACAACCTAAGAGATCACCATGACAGGAATGCTTTTCCTGTTAATAGCCTCTTTTCAAATATTTTTCAGTAGTTTTATACTAAAAATTCCACCTTTAATATAAATTGCAATCTTTCTCTCTTATGTTCTGATTGTCTTTTTAAGGTTTAAAAGTCAAAATTCATCTGAATTTCTTAGTACATAACTGAATTATATGTTTCTTACCACAAGTAAAGGTCTGAAAAACAAAAGAGCAGGTCCAGAAAATGAATTGAAGTGACAAAATGTGAAGTGACAACATGATTTAAGTTTGTGCAGAAACAATTGGGGCTTACTGTTGAGTTGGACAACTGGGTACAAAACGGCATTTTAAATTCGGTGTTAACAAAAGGAAACATTAATTTGAATCACTCATAAATCTTGCTGCAGTTTATATAACAGAAGCAAAGCCAATTGTTCTATGTCCTATACCTAATACTAAATATAACTAGTAATTTTGAATTCAGTTCCTGTACGTCATCTAAATAAACGGACAGAGGTTGTGAGGTTGTTCTTCAGAGCAAGGAGATCTGAAAAGTAGCATGTCTACAATAGGATAAAGGAGAATCACTTATATAGATAAAAAAATCTAAAAAAAACCCTTCTCATCTCATCATTCTTACATAAAGGGGACAGTACATTAAGGTAGTAAAAAAAAAAAAGAGGAGTAATTTTCTATGTGATCCATAATTCAACTTTGGAATTCACTGCCACAAGCCATGACTGCAGTAAAGAATTAAAATATACATGTGTGAGAAAATTTTACAATCACAACAGGATTTAAAATATATACACAAGAAAAACTTCCTTTGTTTCAGGACTGTTCCTCAATGAGAAACAGAAGTATTAGCTCATGGGCAAGACAAGATACTAATTGTGGGAAAACATCATCTACCAACTAATATCATTTAGTAGTAAAATTTAGAAGACCTTTACAGTATTATTGCATAAACCATTGTACTTTTACTGTCAAAGATCATTAGATACTCATGCTTCACTAAAAGAATAATTTAGTTGGTTTGGTGTATATTTTAACAGATTAAAAGTATTTTTTAAAAGAGATGTATTTCCCAAATTGGTCATTTGAATAAACTGAACATCAAAATAAATAAATAAAACTATACTATTAATTTTTAGTTTTCCTGTGAAGATCCTCAGCTCAAAGACAGGAACTACTGTAGCACAATACTTCACCATGTATCAGCGTAAATTCAATACAGAATAAAAGACCCAAGAAGAACAGTAAGAAAACTGCTCACACTTCATCAGGCTTCTCCTTGTGATAGCTCTAGGGGCTTAGACAAATCCAAGGCACTCTTACTCTTATGTGACCACCATCCTCACTCCCAGTTTAGCAATAGTATCGTTATTTTTACTTAGGCCAATTCACTTAGGCCATTTACTTATCATTCAGTACCATTCTTCTTACTTAGGCCAAACTTCCAAAGATAAGGAAAGTTGCACAGCATATTGCTTTAAGATATTTCAGATTAAGTTATGCAATGTACAGTTTGAGCTTCACTGTATACTTTTATTAAGCTAAAGTGGCAGACTGATACATTTCAATGTTAGTGCTCTCTATTTCCCTGAAGGCATCCCCACAATGTAGGAGATATATAGGTGGCACAGGTAACCCTGGATTTAAGTAAAGGTCAAAAAAAGTATAAAGAAACAAATGAACATTTTGGAGCATCCTAATACCACAGTTGAACTGTTCTAAAAGCATAATGACAGTGGGAAGGCCAGCTCTAGAAGGTATTTAAGAACACCATTCTTCCCAAGAGCAGGGAACTTACAGATAGAGAAGGTACAGAGGCCTAAGAGTGAAAAGAAACATGGAAGGACAATGTTTTTAAGGTTGTATTCAGGTCTAGTAAAGACAAAAGGGAAATAAAGGTAAAGGTAGAAAGAATATGTGAAGTAGGCCACCACTGTTTTGATTATGCCTCTTCAGTTTTACTACTATCTCAGAAAAATATACTTTATATGACAGAGGAATACAGTTCATGTTCAAGCACCAAACGAATTATGGCTGCCCAGAATCATAAAGAAAGAAACAGAAGGAACAATTATTTGAATATGATACATGCTTGCAATACTATTAATTTACAGATATGTAATACAAAGGCAGATTTGTTAAAACATGGAATCAAAATTCAGGTCAGTCTGTTTGGCATGTCCTTCTGTATAAATTAGGAACCTCAGGGCTACTAAAATGTACTCTACAGAGAAAATGTTATATCTGAAATTAGTTCATGTCTGCTGAAGATTTCTGTCAGCAATACACCTCTACAGTTCAACTGAAAACAAGTTACACAGCTGTGACCAAGGGCATGGTTTTGTAGCAAAGCGTGACATGTAATTTCTGGTCTGGGTCTCCTTTTTGCTGCGGGCTATGGACCTCCTTTAGGCATAACTGTAAAACCAGGAGCACCTTGCAAGTGGGACCGCAGGAGCAGTGTGGGAGACAGAATGACTCGGGGACATCCTTTCCACAGGACAATTCCTCCCTCGCATCCTTCTTGTTCAGGTGAAGGGAGCAGTGTGTTTTGTGGCATGACCTGGCTCAGCAGCAATTTACAACAACCTCCCGGTAAAATCTCTTTCTGTTCACTCCCTTTTGCCATGCACTTGCTTTAGCATGCAGGGACAGGGGGGAGAGGATACGGCAGAAAGTAGCGTGCAGGGATGCAACGCACTGCTTGTAATCACATAAATATCTTATACCTATCCGTTAGCTTCTGTGTTCCCATCTGTCTGAATAAGGAGGGGTTGCTTGCCCTCTTGAAGGGGACAAAACCGAACTGCAATTTAGTCCTCGGATTCTCCCTGGCATTTTTATAGCTGAAGCCAGCTCTGCTACTTACTCAGACTAATACTATAAATCTAACACATTTTAAGGGACACATTTTCAGCATCATAAACCATCATATCTGTCCATTTTTGAGGGAAACCACAGGGCTTGTATAATACCTAGAGAAAATCGGATCCTAGGATGTGACAACATCTCTGCCCGAGATTGTTCAGACATTATGGGTTTATGGAAAAGCTCAGAAAAATATAGTAACAAATATAAACATCAATTAAAACAAACTTTCCAGCAATCCTAACTTACACATCTCTGACTAGTTTTTAGTCTTCTGACTTTGGGAAATTTGGGTTTCTTTCCTTTTTTTTTTTTGTTCTATTTTAATTTTAGCCTTGACCGTTTTTCCTTACGTGATGTCACTCTTCAGTTTGTCTATTTCAGAGTTACCTTTAAATTCTTCAAAAAATCTGCTTTTTCTCTTCAAGTTATTGTAATGGACTTCTTCTCTAGGTATATTAAACACCCTGTTCCTTACCTTGATCTGCTCTCTTTCCACTTACTTATTATTTATTAAGGTTTCTTCTTACCCATTTTCAGTACCACAAGCACTTCCTATCTTTTTTCTCCAAGGATTATTTTATCCATGTCTCCTAATGTTCCACTTTCCTTGATCTTGTGTTCTCTTTTTTTGGCAGTCTTAGATGGAAAGGTCTTCTGCCTTTTCTGGTAGTGTTAGAAAGGATATATAGTATAGAAGGAGAAAACAGAGGGAAAATACCAGCTACATTTTTTCCATATCCATATAAAAAATATGCTTTTAGCATCACATTGGAGGAGCTGGAAATGCTGTAACAATTGTGACTGGAAAGTTTATAACTGCTATTTCTCTGTCATTTTTCATGGTCTCAAGCAAGTCTTTTCTCGGGTAACAGACACCAGCTGCTCAGCTATGAAGGATGACTTCCTTCAGTACAGCAAACAGGGAGGAAGGCTAGACTATACTATAGAGAGTACCTGTAACATTATTTTGATGCCAAGCTCTGAAAGAGTAGGCTGATGGGAACAGTGGCCTGTAAAACCAGCTCTCATTCAGGGTCAACACTCTCCCTCCACGTGTGACCACGCTGGTTAGCTCTTAGGTTAGATTCTGCTGTGCAAATGCTCCAGCTACACCACACCAAGCTGATGGCAGACAGGGGGTAAGGCTGTCCCTCATCCCCATCTTCTGAGCAAAGCAGAACTTTCAGAGCCTTTCAGAAATTTAGGTAATTTAGTTCCTTCTAAACTCCTGGCTAATGGTAGGACCTTTACTCCCAAAAGCACTGTACTGCATCCAAGTGTCTAATAAGATAAATGAATTTCATGACATAAAGAAGCTGAACTGCATAATGTATATAGATCTTATTTTTGGATACCAAAGAACATGAAGATTTCAACAAAGTACAGACACTGACACTAATTAGCAGGGGCTACCCCTGCAGAGTTTTCTTCTTGTTTTCCCACTTATATCATTAACCCTTCCAATGCCCTCCTATTACAGACAGCATACTACATGTTACTACCCCATTAGTTTGCTTTTCTATAGTCTGTAACAAAATTCTGTACAAAACTATTGCTTCCTTCTGCAGAGCTGCCTGTTATTCCTCATCTGCCAGCTTTTGATTCTATGCTACATTTCAAAAACATCCGTCTCATGGGTCTTTGTGATTATCAGATTTTCTAAGATTTCCCTTAGATGCTCAGCAAAGATAGAACGAAAAACCAATAATATACAAAACTATCTTCT
Source organism: Scolopax mira (assembly GCA_004320125.1). Classification (NCBI taxonomy): domain Eukaryota; kingdom Metazoa; phylum Chordata; class Aves; order Charadriiformes; family Scolopacidae; genus Scolopax; species Scolopax mira. Next base: position 193,930 of record BJBW01000347.1, on the reverse strand, counting down.
TAATTGTTCCATCTTGGAGTCATTAGTTCCAATGGGATCTATCAAATGCCAAGATTTTAAAAGCTCAGAAGACACAGAATCAGATCATGATATGAAATGGGACACTCAGTTCTAGCCAGCAGGAAACTGGAGGGGCCAGAAGGAGAATTGAGAAAAAAACAAAACAGCTTCCTTAGCTCAGGCAGCCCAAGCAAAAGCCATGTCTCAGCTGCAGCCCCTACACTCAAGGAAGCAGAGGCAATGGTCCAATTACATAAATTTGGGCATCGCATCCCACAGAGGGAATAAATAAGTATCATCTCAAACACCACTACTCTGCAGCTTCCTGTACAGAGCATTCTGGAATAGAGTTTCCTTAGTAAGGTCTTGCTGTTGAAACATGTTTTGGAAGAGAATATGCTTCCACAAAGCACAGCCACCTTTTCTCTCCTTAAGATTACATGGTTTGAGACATTGGCCAAGTAATACAATTTGGCCTCCAGTCATTAAACTGAATAGAATTCTATAGCCACAGATGACAATGAATCATATATACCTTAAAGAAAAAGTGTTCAAGTTAATAATCATATCTTTTCTGGACAGGAAGTATCATTATGTGATCATATTCATTTTGGGCCATTAGTCTGTCTTTCCCCTTTTTATGAATAGGGAGGAATGAAAGATGGCTTAATTATAGCACTAGGAAGTTAAGTCACTTTTGGAGGAGGGGTGGAGAAGATGGTTGTATAATCACAATACAAAGTTAAGACTGCAGGACATTACCTTAAAATATTTATTCTCAGTTACTGTCTCATTTTTCTGTGCATCTGTAAGAAGTAACATCTTTAAAAGACACTCATGTATGCAATGATTGTAGAAGAATTTTGAAGATGGAAGGTTTAGGCCTGGCTTCTGAACTTCAGAGAGTTATATTTTCTCTCATGGTTGCAACTTGTGAGTCGGGATTGATGCAAAAATGTGTAATATTAACATTGTCTGTTAAAAATGATGGGTAAGAAAGGTAAACTTATATGTGTGTACTATCCTAAGTAAACACTATATATTCATTCATGTTAATTTGTGTCTTTACAAGCATAGCCAACTACCCTGTGTTCACCTATCTCCAGAATCATCTAGACTGATTATTAATGAGAGCTTGCAGAAACCCTGTACCTTTTTTTTTTCCCTATTCATGAAGGTACTTCTGAGAATAATAATTACAGTACTTAGCCTTTATCTAGTGCTTCTCATCTTTCAAGTGCTTCACAAATATTAATTCACTAATTAATCTTCCCAACAGCTCAGACTGCTCCCGTTTTACAGATGGAGAAGCATTAGCTGAGAGGGCAAGTGACCTGCCTGAGGCCACAGAAAGTAGAGAAAAGGGAGAGAACTAAGAGGAAAGATGCTTATAACTAGAAAGAAATGGGGCAGATGGGACAATTATGGTGATGGTTCAGCAAATAATCATAAAATTACAGTGGAGAATTTAACATACTACCGGAGGGCAGGCAGTGCTAGCCCGACCATGTATTATACAGTCATTCAGCATGCCAAAGGATCCACAAATAAAAAAACAGAACTGGGAAATAAAAGATATTGTGCACTTTCGTGTTTTTTGAAAAATGAAACATGGTCTATTCTTAGATGCTGGCAACATTTTAAAAGCAATCACAAGCACAAAACTAAGGTCAGGAAACTAGAAAATTCTAATTTATTGTGCATCTCATTTGATGTAGGGCTATCTGTACTCAAAATTGGATCACATAAATGTGAACACTGTGCAATAATAATGATATAAATTCAGTTAGGATTTTTATGCCTGGTTCATTTTGCATCTAGGGAGGTGCAAAGCACCTGTGTATAAGACTAGATCTAGATCTCATATTTAGTTCAAACTATATGTTACAAAGCATACTTGCCTCTTAAACCTTGCTTTTTTGCTTCCCAAATAATCTCTGTTTAATCTTTAATCCTTTTTTTTTTTTTTTTTTTAGTTTTTCAATAATTCCTTTTAATCCAGATCTCTCAAATGATTGCAGGAAAACAAACACTTCTACACTAGGACTACAGGAGAACAGGTTAGTATTATTTTATGGTACTGCTGACAGGAAGACTCTTTCATTAAGGCTGTAAGAGATATATAATTGCCCAACTGGGATGCAAGATATCCAAGATAAATCCATGAACTGAATGAGTGATCTAAGAGCAAAAACTCTGTGTAACAGCTAATAGAAACCTGGGGATTGGGTTTGAATTGCAGTAGAATCCTAACTAGTACACATACCTACCTAAATAAAAAACATTCCAAATGATTACAAAGCTATTAAAAGTCCTTTATGTTCTGTGCAGTCTGGGAACAAACAAAAAGAACATTGAGACCTGTAAAAAATCTACCAGATGGACAAACAGTCAGGTCAAGCCGAGATCACTTTTGCTCCTCTTTGAGAAATTTTGCTTTCTGCTCCATTGATATGGTAAATGTTTTTTCAAGTTGCACTTCATGCAAACATTGACATTTTGAGGATAATACTGTATTGTGTTGATCAGTGAGGATAGAAGTAATGTAGCAAACAATCTATACTCTCTCATATTCAAAACTCTCACACTACATTGATATCCAAGAATACAGAAAGCCTTGATAAGAATGGAGGAGTACAAAAAAGCCCCTGTTAATTTCGACCACTAAAGTAAATTATTGCTGCAAGGTCCAGTGCTAGAAGGGAAGCTCCTACTCCTGTACCCTGTGCATTTTTCTCTCAAGTTACCCTCTAGTCTGGAGATGCCCATCAGAATTAAATATATTTACCCACAGAATAGACACACCTATTCTGTAACCTGGAAAACTGTCTGCTTCCCAGGCTCTAAGAACCTGAGAGAAAACTATTACTGCAAAAAGTAATAATCAAAATATATCTTTCTTTGTCTCTTTAAGATTTTGAAAGTACAGATCATAGTTTTCTCTCTTGCATCTTTCTTAAATCTCTACATCCTCTTTAAACTGCTTCTCCCTACAAAATGTATTTAAGATCCATTCAGGTAAAGTTGTCCTGTAGACAGCAATGAGGAATACAGCATTTATCAGCACTACCTGATGTTACTGACACAACCTTCTTGTGGCTTCAGCATTTGTAAGCTTTGCGGCCACTCCATGTGCTTACCAATCCAATCACTGACAACAGCAAGCAACTTACCACTTATGATCTCAAATATTGTAGCGGTGGTGAGAAACAAATCGACTAGGAAAAGGTTTTGCTGCATGCTGTAATCAGGATGGCACTATTAAATTTGTGATTTCATACAGTGATTGAATTTTTATTTAGCTCCTATGATACACTGGTTTTTATGTCATTACAAAAAAAGCAACAATCACAAACTTTCATAACAGATCACATAAGTAGGTGCAGGACTCATGAGAAGGATACTCAATAATGACATTGGAATATCACACCTGAAGCAAATATTGCATTTACTCTGTAAAGTTTAGTTAGGTTTGCTTTGCTTAGGCCAGCCTGTTGGAGGCCTGGGTAAGGCCACAAACCAGTCTCTGAAATTTGGAGCACCATGTGGAAAGAACTCCAGCAGACAGGAACGGGGGCAAAGAAAGCAGCCTGGCTCAGCTGTAATGTGGCTCATCATGGAAAAGAAGAATCTTCTTTAGGCAGCAGACATAAAAATAGCAAGGATACCCACCAGAAGCCCTGATTTGCTTCCCAAGTGAGTGTTACAGCCACCAGCTTATGCATGAGCTGCTGCAGGTTCAGCCTCTGTTCCCTTTCTGCGATATATTTCAACTCTAAAAGGAAAATACGGATGTTATTTACATGTCTCGAGAATTATATTTGGAGGCTGCTGATCAAGGATGGAGCTCAGAAGTAGTGGTTACAGAAACTTAATTACTATTTTGGGAACCAAGTTCCTTTAAACGATTATTCCTTTTATTTATTTATTTAACCTAAATCTGTATAAAAAAAATGAGGCAGTGCTATGCACTTCAATGCTGTAAGTTAAATGAGTAGTTATCAAGGTAAGGCATATACTGGTTCTTAGATGTTGGAACCTACAAGTAAACTAGTTTGCTTATCAGCTCATCTTTAATTAAACTTTGTTAATACAACCTGAATGTTGCTGATGTTAATATTTTGAAGTACTTAGGGTTATTCTAGGCTAGGCAGGAAAGTGTCAGCTTTATTTTTCTAGCTCTATGTTTGCATAGGCTTTAGCTTTTTATTCTTCAACGAGGAAACAGTATGTAATTATTTTCGATGTCTTCTTTTATTGCTTAATTAAAACTATAGAAAATGGCATAAAGTAAACTCTTCCTATCACCCTGACATTTGCACAGCAGCACATTTGCAATCAACCAAATGCATATTTTTCCAATGTCATTAATGATATAAAAGATACAAATTACTTATTTATGATGATATTAATAATAAAATATTAATTTGTTGAAGAAAACACAGTATTAATAATAAATAATCCTGATCTCCTTGAACACGATACCAGGATGAAATTGCTTTAATTTGGTTCAGAAAATAACTAAATACAAACTTGAACTCATACAACAGAACTCTACTGCCTTGTAAAAAGTGGTAATATACATGTTTCGGAACAACCTCTGGGTAAGTACCTGCATAAGAAGTGTGTTGTAATAATGGCTTCATTTACTGTGTTGTATCATTGACTTTGAATGGGCTGTTTTTTCAGACAAAAGGTTCTGTATTAATGAAAGACATTCAAAGTCTGGAAGTCAAAACCAACACCTAAAAACAAAATAGAAAAAGCATCTGTAGTTTGTGTCACTTATTGTCTACTTTGTGAAAATGTGTGTGGGTGATTAACGACAAATCCACCCGCATCACTCCTTCAAAACCCTGAGTCTTCGAAACAGGGTAACAAAGAATGAAAGAATGTCTAGGACAGGTCAGAAAAAAATCCAGTATCCAAGTATAACTATGGATCCAACACAACAGAGATTCATAGGCAATGTCGGCTGTAACTGACAATCTCTAAAAGTAAGTACATGTCCTTGTTCTTCCAACAGGTTTTTATAGTGTTTCAGTCAGTCTCCCAATAAGTAAAGTAGTTATTAAAGTAGCCTTTCTAAATGGTCTTGCTGCTTTTCAAGTGTTTGGGGCTTTTCTATTGCTTATGTCTACTTTCACTTCAACTTTTCATCCCTTATAGCAAAACATGCTCAGATGGTGAATCATCTTCCTTTTTGTGTACATCTTTTTCCAAACTGTTTTTTTAAGCGTAAAGGAAAGCTATGGCATCAGTGATGACATTTGTACCCTTTAATTTGTAGCACAACGCTGTCTGTTTTTATGTCTCATTCTCAATACAAACAGGCATATTCCCAGTCGCTTCATTTCCACTTGGTACTTTAGATCTTTTCTTGCAGGCTCCACACCACAAGGTTCAAGAGTATCATGTATTGTAAAACATCAGACACAAATTTTCATCTTCCAGAACTTATGAGGGATTTTATCCTCAACAACAAGCAGACTGGGAATGGTTGCAACTCACAGAGATATATCTGAGTCAGTACTAATTAGCTCAAATACTGGTAACAGCATAGCAGGGCACAAAGAGCTAACTGCAAGCTAGCTGCCCAAATATATTCTTTTAAATATCACACTCAGCAAACAGTAAGTTTGAGACCAAAGGAACAATGCAGGACATATCCCTCTCATCCCATCAAAAAATTCACCCCATGCTTTGGCTTGTTTCATTGTGGTCTCAAAGAAAGTTGTTCCAGTGAGCTAAGTGAGATTATTTACCTGAAATTCGTAGGCCAATAGACTGCAGGTGAGACACATACACTTCTTCAAGAGAATATCCTTATTTGTGCAGATAAGAGCCAAAACATGCCAATGAACTCATTAAATCACATGTTAACATTTCCAAGACTGACTTCTAATGTCATAATCATGCTCATAACCATAGTTACTCAATTTATTCATGAATTATAACTCTTGAACAAGCAACAAAGATAGTGGTCATATATTTATACACATGTGTAATTAAAATGAGAAACTTCTTAATAACTAATTGCCAAAATATGCGATAAATGCATGCACCTACAGATGGATTATTCACAATAAGAAAAGGTAGTATGCAACATCCTAACAAAAACCAAATTGTACTCAGAATTTTTTGGAAGGTCTGCTTTGGTGCAAATATATTAATTTTCACAACTAATAGTCCCATTTTAAAGAATGTTGCAACATCCCTGTATGCTTTGCAATATCATAATCACTGATGAGAGACTTACACAGTTTTACATTTAATTGAGTTTGCACCATCATAATTAATCATCTAATTTAAACTAGTCATTTAGGTTATTGATTGGCCATTATTAGAGAAGAATGTCAGTAAGTTTTCTTCCACTTGAACAGAGACATCTTTCTCAAAATGAGATTTTTCATTCTTGGCTGGCACCTAGCTCTCCCCTCTTCAATTATTGAAATTGATTGAACTGAAAAGATATAGAGAATTTGCTAAGATCTGATGCCAAAATTTTAGACAGTTAATATTAGGTGACCAGAATCCCACCATTACTTGCCACAAGCTTCCTTTAGTCGAATTATAGAGAAAAAATATACTTTTTTAAAAAAAAATTATACATTTTGGTCAAGTGCTTTGTCTTTCTCTGTCAAGCTTTTACAGCTATATTCCCTGGCTTACTGAACAGAGAGTCCCAAGAGCTAATATGATGCCATATCGCTTTACTACAACCATGGCCAGGGAATACACCTACAGTGCAAACTAACTTCAGCCAACCAAAACAATACCCGGTACATACATTTTGAAAAATGCAAAACATAGGTGTTCTTTAAGACCCCAAATGAGCTTTGTAAGCTATCAACATACTCAGAGCATCCCATTGAGTTAGATAGATATAAACCTTTTACACAGCAGAACTTCAGCATAGTTTCTTTACTTCATTAATGCTATCTATCCAATATGTAGTCAAACTTTTAAGTAAATGGTCTCCTCCTACTATTTACTCTTTAAATAATTTCTTTGTTTTTATAAAAGCAATCTTACACAGATTTTGTTCTCTTTGTAAATATTTTTCCTCCATGACCCAGGCTGGAGGAAGGAGTAGAAGGTGAGGAATAAAACTGCATAAATTTACTTTCATATCTGACATCTCATTAGCCATTAAATCTTTTCTCATGGGTATGCTTTTGTTACTGGGTGAATTTTCAATGAAAGAAATTACCACTGAGTCTCTCCTATTTCTGCCTCTAAGTTCTGCTACATGAGGTAAACGGAAGGGTAGGACTGATATCAATGGGAAGAGAATGGACAGAGCCCAAGTGAATCTCTGTGTTCCTTAACAAAAAGAGGCTTATGGTGAAATACCACCATAGGAATCTGTTCGTTTCATAAATGAGATAAGAGCTGTGACAGATAGCTATTGTAATTTCACAGCTAAAAGTTCGCGTCACTGAGATATAGATTTTGATAGCTGTTGCTCTATATGATATAGGTATTCCATGTTCATTTTTAAAATCATATTGTAAGCGCCCTATCCTCAATTTGGTGTAGAGTGCAACTCCTGTAATTTATCATTTAACACAGATGTTATGAAACAAGGAACATCCTTCCAAGATCATGGTATTCACATATTCCACTTTCAAGAAAGCAGTAGGTAAATGTTAGATTCATTCTCTTACTGACAAAACAAAGACCTTTTCACTGAACATGTCTTTTTCTGCTGAAAAATGAGATCTATTCTCTATCACAGTAACAGTCATCACTAAGTGAAACACAGAGGCCTCCTAAAAAGCAAAAACTTCCATTAACTACAACACCTTTGCACTAGGGACCCAGAAATTTTCCAAATAGTTCACCAATTTAAAAAAATGATATTTTCAACAGAATACACAGAGACATGCATGTTCACATTCACACATCATATATTTTCCATAACTAAACACTCTCAACAGCTTGACTTTGACTTTATGTGTAATTCCCCATCAACGTAAAAGAGATTTCTTCTCACTTATATTATGGAAGAATAGAACACTTCCCTTAGAGAACAGTGCAGAAAGCCAGGCACTGCGATATGAATATTCAATATTACACCTTGCATGCAAAGTTGTAATTTTGTCAAAAACTAAACTTAAAAGTAGCCGAAATGTAATTATTTTTTCTTCGGAAAAAACTGGGAAAATATCCTTCAAATTCTGAAATAAATGATTTTAAATTATTTTTTCTTTTTTTCTTTTATTTTTCCTGGTAGATCATAAACTGATGCAAAAATGAGACATTTTCTGGTTGAAACAGAACTTAAGTTTGAAATCTTGAAACCCTGAAATAAAACTGGATTTTAGTTGCATGCTAATGTACTATCAGTTAAAATAAATCCCCACAATTTGACTGTCAAATTAATATCAAGTAGCTACTTAAATGAAAATTATTTGATACACAGACTTTCTGAGCATCTATAAATCGATCTAAAAAACAGAACAGTAATTTGAATTGAAGGCACTAATAGGTGTAGACTACAGACACTAATTTTATATAGTCAGAAGGAAAAAATCTGGTCTATAACTTCATTCTTTTTACTTGCCAATATAGGATATATAAATAGGAAAACAAATACTAGTTTTAATATTTTTTGTCTTTAAAAGACAAATAACTCCTCTTGAATATTTCAATGAACACTCAGTAAAGAAGCAATTCAGAGCCTCTGTGGAATAACTGAGACATGTGGAATATTTCTTCATTACTCAAGAGTTGAGAAAGATGGGCAAGGTAAGGTAGCAAAGACGGGGAGAAATGCTTAAACAATATATTGTCAATATCTTACTTTCTAAGCAAATTATCCGTGCCAGCTATGTGAAAAAGCAAGTACAGAAAACAAGTGGCATGCCTGGCTTGTCATTTTATCAGCTCTTACCTTTTCTGAAACTAACATAATTTTATGTCATTTCAAGAAGTCTAAATTATTGGCATGCCAGGGCATTCAGGTGACATGCAAATTTGAATAAATACATTATTAATTGTTTTTATTTTAGAAAACATATGCCTAAATTAAAATGCTTTGAAATTTTATTTTCTTAGAATTTGTTCAGATAAATTAAGAATGTACATGACTCTCCAATATTCCCATCTTAATATTTTTAATTTTTTTTATATTTGATATTTTGGTCCATAGTTAATTTAAGTATAAACAATTTAAGAAAATGAAATAAAAATAAAGTATGATTAGAGTTTGGATGTTTTAGAATTTTTTGAAAAAATAATCTCAAAGTTTGGCTGATTAATTCATTCAACATTAATAAATTCATTAATGGCTGATTAATTAATCCCAAACAGTTTTCAGCTGGATTTCAGTTTGGACTTTTCCCTTCGTCTCTGCATTTTCTTGAACTGCAGAAGCAATTTCAACTACAAAGACACTCACGGCTAAATCCCCATTCACTTAAATAAGGTCAGACTTTCACCTTCTGATGCTTATTCTATTTTATCTTTTTATGCCCTTCACTAGGCACTGGGCAAATGAAGTCAGTGAAAATAAACAGAGATAGAATTGGCATTAACACAGTTTGCTATTGTTTCCCACAACAATACAGTATGCTTATATGGAAATAAAAAGGTTATAATGAGAGCAGAGTATGGAAAAACATGAATTCATTCTCCTAACAGTGATTGTAATGTTAATGGGACATTGTACAAACACAACCCACCCCATTACAATTTAAGGAATTTAATCATGTGTCCATTTCCAGTTGCAATTTACTTTTCCTTTTACTGTAATAAATAAGTTCACATATTATGTATAAATTAAAAAACAAAGGGAAAACACCTCACACCAATCACTATCTCTAGTCTCCTCATCTGTTGCTGTGCAATGTGTGAAGCAGCAGATACATAATATCACCTCTGTATATAACCCCAGCTTTTCAATGATAACCCCATTTCCAATCCCTAATGTTCCATTTCCAGTCACAAGAAGGACAAGAAGATGATCAGGAAGTCAGCAGGAATTCAACAAGGGGAATTCATGCTTGATCAACTTGATAAATGTCTGTGGGGAAATGACTGGCTTGACAGATGCCGGAGAGCAGTGGATATTGTCTGCTTTGATTTCAGTAAAGATCCCAAAACATCCTCACAGAGAAGCTGTTGAACTGAGGGCTGGATGAGCAGACAGTGAGGTGGATCAAAAATTTGCAGAACAGACAGGCCCAAAGGGTGATGATGAGTGGGATGAAGTCTAGGTGGAGGCCAGTAACTAGAGCTGTACCCTAGGGGTCAAAACTTTGCCCAATCCTGATCAACACCTCCCTTCATGATGATGCATCATTCTGGATGAATGGGCAGAGTGTACTCTCAGAAGTTTGCTGGTGACACAAAACTAGGAGGAGTGGCTGATAAGTCATGCTACTATAAGGGCATGCCGCCATCCAAAGACACCTCAACAGGTTGGAGAAATGGGCAGGCAGGAACCTTGCAAATTTCAGTGAACGGAAGTGAAAGCTCTGTGCCTGGACAGGAACAACGTCATAGACCAGTATCTGCTGGTGACCAACCAGCTTTGCAGTACCGACAGCTGAGTAAACTTTGCAAAAAGTACCTGGGGTCCTGGTGTACACCAAGTGAAACGTGAGCTAGCAGTGTGCCCTACAGAGCCAGGACAAATAATGGTGTCCTGGGATGCAGTAAGACAAAGAACTGCTAGCAGGTAGAGAAGGATGATCCGTCCCCTCTACTCAGCACTGGTAAGGCCATACCTGGAGTGCTCTGTCCACTTCTGGGCTCCCCAGCTCAGAAGAAACATGGAGGTATTGAAGAGAGTTCAGTGAAGGGCCACAAAGATGATTAAGGGACTGGACCATCTTTCATATGAGAAGAGGCTAAGACAACTGTGACTGTGAAGCTCAGGGAGACCTTTTCAATGTGTATAAATACCTGAAGGGAGGATGTAAATAAGATGGAGCCAGGGTCGTCTTCAAGATATTCAAAAGCCATCCAGAGAGATTTCTGGACAACCAGCTCTAGGTGGCCCTGCCTGAGTGGGGGATTGGACCAGATGACCTCCAGAGGTTCCTTCCAACCTCAACCATTCTACAGTTCTAAGAATTTTAGGTATTGATGACAATATCTCTATAGGTGTGACCTTAGAAAATTGAGGATCAGAATGTGAAAATGCTTCCATTTTATTGACACACACACAAAAAAATTACATTCCGTTTGCTGCATTTAATGTTGATTTTGGCAGAATGAAGGACCTCAGGTTTTGGTCTTATAAAGACTGAGATTTAACAGAAGTACTTCATACCAATATGGTCAGGTCCAACCTGATACTGCAATTACAGGGATACTGCAATTACAGAAAATAATTCTGCAAGGATGACTGCCAAAAGATGCACAGAAAATGTACATTTATAAATACCATTATGCATAATACTATGTAACCATGTGTTATTTATATATTCATAAAGCAGCAATGTCTTAAAGTAGGGGTTTCTTACAGAGTTAAAATACAGCAGGGATAAAATAGTAGGAGCTGGATGAAGAAGATTAATCTAAATTCAAAGATCCTCCCAACTGTGGCCAAGGAACAATACCTGAATTACATCATTCAATTTTGTGACTTTCTGCAGCAGCAAGAGACGACAACGTGAAATTTTTTAATAACACTGCAAAAGTGGCAAGCATAAAGCATTCAAATACAGGAATGGTTTAGGTCTTGAGGCAGCAGCGTAACTAAAAACAAGATGCTGTTTGAACACATATTCAATGTACTCCAAAACCATGTCTGCAAACCTACAAACAGGATGTCTGTGCTAGTCTCCTGCGGTTTTACTGTGTCATTTTGTTATTTGATGTTTCAAAAAACTGTTTTGCAGAAATCAAAATTCCAAAATGTGTCTCCTACAAACTCTATCCATGATTAATGCAAAGATATTTGACTTGATACAGCCTTTATTTGCTACAATACTCAATAATCTGTCAAATAATCATCATTAAGCCTTTCTTTTGCTTTTTGGACTTAATATTAAGAACAAATCCTCTGGGCAGCCAAAAAGGGGAGCTGGCCAAACTGAGCTCTGTAGTTCTGCAGTTACATCACTACCAACATCAGCCAGCAACTTCAGAGATAGCTTTGGTTTATTTTTCAAGAGATGCATTTGCATCTCTGAACTGAAAAGGTACTATGTTTCAGCTTTCAATATGCAGACATGCATCATTTTCTGTACTCCACTTCAGTCGCCTCAGGAGTAAGCAGTAGCCTGTCATTATTAGCCATCGTTTTAATTGTCTTACACATCAGCTTAGGTGGATTCAATTGACTTGATGTTACTCCTAGTATTTACATTGCAATTGGTTTCAATCTACCACTTTAAGGTACTTCTAGGTGAGGGGACAGGTGAGCACTTTATCATGTTATACCTGAAGCTGGCATCCACTGGTGATCCAGACTAGGAAGTGTCCTGTACATTAAATAGAATCCTATAATTTAAAAATATAGTAAGCACTTGAAATTAACTTCAAACCTTTCAGCAACCTCAAAAGACAGATACTATTAAATTATCCAGAATCTGTGAATGTTCATGGGCACTGGGCTCAATCATTCATATTGCAAAATTAGAATAGTTTCTGACCTACTTGTGGCCTCAGTGTCTTCTTACAAGCTACTCCTGTACATGGTTTAGCAGGTAGTAAAAAACAACAGGGAGCTTGCATGAAATCATCTTATTTTGGAAGCTAAGAGAGTTTACCAACATTGCTATTCTCTTCTTTTTCAGATCAGTGCCAGAGAATCATAGAATCTTAGAATCATAGAATGGTTTGGGTTGGAAGGAACCTGTCAATGTCATCTAGTCCAACACCCTGGCAATGAGCAGGGACATCTTCAACTAGATCAGTTTTTTCAGAGCCCCATCCAACCTGACCTTGAATGTTTCCAGGAATGGGGCATCTCCCACCTCTCTGGGCAACCTTTTCCAGTGTTTCATCACCCTCGTGATAATGAACCTGGTATTTGATAAAGACATAGCCAAAGTGACCAAGATCTGTAAGGCAGACTTTTCCTAATGATGTCCCACCAGGAAGCTATCATGGAGGATGCATTATCTGTGTTATATAAACTTGGAAGAAAATGTGAAAAACCTCTGCTTTCAGGGCTGTCAGTCAGGCATGTATCTGAAGCTCTAGTATTACTCATGAAGACAGGGAGACACAATAAAAAGAAATTCTCAGTAATCCCAAACATATAAGCAATCACCACTAGTCATAAATGCCAGACATCATGATTGAAATACTAATCCTTGTAGTAAGTAGCAAATTTGCATACTTTTTAATATAACAAACCCACCAGACAGTGGAAGACTGCCATTTAAAATACAAAGGAGAAACAAGTGGTTTGTAACATTAACACCATACGTCTTGCATGTATTCTCAAGCTGCTGAAAAGCACTTTACATTGTTCAGGCACATTTTGCATTAATGATCGCCAGTTCTGAGCGGTCTTTCTGGAAGTAGACATCCTCAAAGTATGATGGCTCCAGGCTGCCAAATCCTGCATTTGTCTTCCGTATAGAGAAGTGCAGAGGTACCATTTAGTCTTAAATTCAGTTCCCAGAATAGCTCATTTCACCAGTGTAATGAGACAGTGGGGAGGGTGTTGGTTTGGGGTTTTTTTTTTGACTCCTGATTCACCAAAAATCTATTTTATAGATGGCAAGCCCTATCTGTTAGTCATTTAAGGGAAAATGGCTAAAAAGATCAATTCTCTCTGGGTAGTTTGCTGTTGTTCTTGTTTGTTTTGACATCTTCAAAGAATGTTACTTACTTACTAACTGCTATTATTACTGATTTCCATCCCATTAGTCAAGACAGATGCCATCTCTCATAATGAAACAGAGAAAAGCACAAAACCCTGAAGCTGTTTAGTGTTTCAGTGTGGCAGACAGTATTATGGAAAATGATAAAACATTTTTAGATGAGTAAGAGCCAGATTCAACTCTCTTTAACATAGGTCAGAAAACTTCCAGTGATAGCAAGTGATTTTGGATCTGATCCAAAATAAGTTAAAAATACAATAGAGTTTCAACAACCAAGCTGTATTGTACTACTTGCTAACTATTCTAAGATGGGAAATAACCAGACACATCACTGAAACAACAGCTATCACAGAACTTTTGATTAACTTCTGGGATTGCACTAAAAAGAGTTCCAATGTTATTTGTGCATCTTAATGACATGGGAACATTACTTTCTGTAAAAAAGACATTACTTATACTTTGCTGATTACAACCATGTCCTCAATATCTGCAAGTCCTTAACTAAATAGTAAATTAAACCGGAAAATTGCTGGTAAAACTGATATTTTCCATAATCTATGCTGAAAATAGTTCAATGCCAAACACTTTGAGGGACTCATATTTCATGATGAAAATTTCTTTAATACACGCATTCACGTCACTCTAGAAATCGCTTGGGCCTTCATGGTGGGATAAATACTGATTCCTCTCACAAAAGACTTTTTACCTTCTAGAATAATAGACATACTAGAATTAGAGTATTGATTAGAATATTGAAATTAGAGTAATGCAATCCTTATTATTTCTGCTGCATAGGAAATATGATGTTTCAACATTTAACTTTTCTACCAAGACAGAGAAAGAAATATAATGTTCCACTCTGTGAAACATTTTAAAAAAATCAATATGTAACAAATCACAATATTCTAAAGTTCCTTAGATGGAAAAACTTCAGTCTGATTCAAGCATACTCAAAATACTTTACATTGAATCTGTTCATTAGTAAAGTTAATCTTTTCTGGTACTATATTTTTTCCAAGGTAAATAAAGTTTGGGAGTTTAATGCCCTTACCCTTTTTAAAATGTAAACAAGATCAAACAATCAGAAGCACACATAAAGACAGGGAACAAAATTAGATAACCTAATTTAAATTATGATATATTCATGCGGTATGTATGTGAAAATCTCCAGCAACAAATTCATTTGAATAGAAAATTTGCTCTGCAAAAAGTTTTGGTTTTTTTAAAATTCCTATCTGTGATGCTAAATTATACAACATGTTTTTTTCAGAACTAGATATCTAGAACAAGATGCTGGAAAGTCAGATTCTATTTACCTGCCATTGGCTTCTTAGATAATTTGGGTGAGCTATTTTTCTATTTATGACTCAGTTTCTTTACCATAATAAATATTTTGTAAAATAATTGCAGATAATTTTAGAAGGAAAATAATTCTGTTAAAATTGAGGTGGTGTTGTCTAGTTAGGTCTACATGATATATAGAAATAGTTTTGAATTATGATCTTTATTAATTTTTATACCTTATAAATAATGGGGGTTTGCTCATGAGAATATTAAAAAATAGATTGACTTCAAGCAGTTTTATTGAGCATTTTCCAAGATTCTTTCAACTAACAGAAAAAATTGCTTAAAAAAAAAAAAGAAATACTAGTATGAATGACTATTATTACCCTCTGGATTCTATACTCAAAGTACCATTCTCCCTATCAGTGGAAAAGTAACATCTCTAACTGCAGACTGCTGCTTTGGAGTCAGGCTGCACTTTGAACAGCTAACTCTCTGTTCAGGTTCACTGCCTACCAAAATAGCCAATCTTCGGGGGGAAACACTATCAACAGCCTGTTGATTACTTTCAGGAAATTCATGAGAGCATCACACTAACAGTTCATAGAAAAAAATTCCTCGTTGTATGCCCCGGGGATATATGTATAGAGTAGTAGTTTCACAGCAACAGCTTTATTTCCAAACCACAACATCCCCATAATGTCAGGCAAATCGGTCCACTAAACTTCCTGAAATCCTTTTCTTTGATGATATTTCCCTCCCAACTGATAACTTAGTTTAAAATATTTATCAAGACACAGGGAAAAAGCCCCAACATGCCCAGTGTAAAAGAAATAATAGGAAGATTATATAAAGACTTTAAAAATATGCTGCCCCCAGTTACATGATTACAGTTGTATTATACTTTATGTTAGCTAAATCTCAACAGCCAATGTCAGAAATTTTTCTGCACCACCATTTTCAATTACACAGCTCTACAGAATCAACTAGTACACACAACAGAAAGATAATACACCTGCAGAAAACTATATATAAATACAAAACCACTTAGGTATATATTTCTTGAAATAACATATCCTAAATGGACTAGATATGGAAAAAGGTTAAATGAAGGAAGAATGTTTCTGATATGGATACAGATTTGATGGGTGGACAGTTCAGTGGATAAGGAATTGGCTGAATGGTCACATCCAGAGAGTAGTACTCAATGGCTCGAAGTCCAAGTGAAGAGCAGTGACAAGTGGTGTCCCTCAAGGGTCTGTGCTGGGACCGGTACTGTTAAACATATTTATCAGTGGTACAGACAGAGGGATTAAATGCACCGTCAGCAAGTTTGCAGATGACACCAAGCTGTGTGGTGTTGTTGATACACCAGAAGGACGGGATGTCATCCAGAGGGACCTGGACAGGCTGGAGAGGTGGGGTCAAGTAAACCTTATGAAGTTTAATCAGAACAAGTGCAAGGCTATGCACCTGGGCCGGAACAATCCTCGCCATCAGTACAGACTGGGCAACAAGGTGTTAGAAAGCAGCCCCGAGGAAAGGGATTTGGGGGTGCTGATGGACGAGAAGCTGGACATGAGCAGGCAATGGGCACTTGCAGCCCAGAAGGCCAATCATATCCTGGATGCATCGAAAGAAGTGTTGCCAGCAGGTCCAGAGAAGTGATTGTCCTGCTTTACTCTGCTCTGGTGAGACCTCACCTGGAGTACTGTGTGCAAGTCTGGAGCCCTCAATATAAGAAGGACACGGACCTGATGGAGCGGGTCCAGAGGAGGGCCACAAAAATGATTAGGGGGTTGAAGCACCTCAGCTCCAGGGACAGGCTGAGGGAGCTGGGGTTGTTCAGCCTGGAG
>BJBW01000347.1:126484-174210 GCA_004320125.1 Scolopax mira | reverse complement strand
CCCTGAGTTTTGGCATATAACTAACCTAGACATGGATCAGATTTTCAGCTGAACTCAGAAAAAAAGTTAAAGTATGATCTACTTTGCTTTCAGATTGCTTTGTGCTGCCCAGCACTAGAAGTCACATCATAATCTAGGCAAAAGTGTCTCCACAGACGGAGAAGATGGAGCTCAAGGCATCCATCTCCAGGCGGTTACATTCCAAGTAGTGTTATGGGAAAAAGAACACACTATATATAGGGAGCCTAACAAATAGATATTGGTCTTATTACAGTAAAACTTAGAATCAAAATTAATAATAATAAAAAAAACCACTTTAAACTGTGCCCACGTTATCTCTTTCTCTAGGTGCATATTTATCTTATGTTTTTAACTTCAGCCAATGGCAACTGACATCAAGACAAAAGTATTCTACCTTTTTTTTCCCCCATATTGAGATATGGTAATACAAAACCAAACCAAAACAAAATCCAAACAGAGCAAAGCTATGCATTACACAGCTAACGATACCCATAGGACTGAAATAGACTGTTCATCCTTCTGTTTTACCTATGGAAAAAAATGCACAAAAGCCCTGCAGCCAAGA
Organism: Scolopax mira; assembly: GCA_004320125.1. Lineage (NCBI taxonomy): Eukaryota > Metazoa > Chordata > Aves > Charadriiformes > Scolopacidae > Scolopax > Scolopax mira. The sequence continues at coordinate 173,624 of BJBW01000347.1, read as the reverse complement.
CTGCTATGAATAGCTATCTTTGTCAACCCAACCAAAGCATCTCCTTCTGGAGGAGTTTCTGGTGATATTCCAGCTAATTAGCAGCATTGTTGTTTTTTCAATTCATTTTGCAGTATCTTTTATGAATGACTTTACTACTAGGTAAGAAGATTTCACTTGGTGTGCTTAAGGAGCTGTTCAGTGATCCAACAGCCTTGTTTCTTACCCCTGGGTTTCATCTCTTCTTTAAAACAAACATGTAAAACTTGCTGTTTTAACCGAAAAAAAATCAAGCACTTGTACCTAAACCTTTACCTCTCTCTTTTTCTTCTTTCATTTCAAAATAATGTCTATTTGAATGTGTCAGTTACAATCATCCTTTACAGGGGATACCTTACAGGTTTACATTCTGGCTTCTGCAGTTCACTCTACCTCGCTTCATTGAATGCTACTGAAGTATAGAGAACACTTACTCAACAATCCTGTGTTTTAAAGCTTTTTTCCTCCTTTTTACCGTGCTATGTCAGTTTTGAATGTCACTTTTCACCAAGGAAGCTCTGGATAGTTGGTTACACTGCAGGAACATCTTGTGCCAGGAGTCCAGCCCCAAAGCTCTGGTTCCCAATGTATTGGAGCTTTTACTCAGCTCAGCCCTGAAAGCTTATCTAGCAGTAAACCAGGCATCTAGGGTGGGGTTGGGAGAGTGGAGGAATTTGCTCTTCTCTTTTCTTGTCTTCCCTACAGATGTGCTTGGCCTTCTGCCCTTTCCCTTAGTTCACAGAAAAACCTGCCCAAAAGCCCAAACACCTGGACTCAAACAGGTCACAAGAAAGAACAGAATAAAGAGACTTCTGATCTCTTCAGACTGCTGCAGATTGCAGCAACCCTGAGTTTTCAGCCTGGGTCCCACCTCTTCTTGGTCTGCTTCACACAAGCTTTTTAATCTTTTTTCTCAGTCTCAGGTTTTGGGCCAATAATGTGAACCACCAGCACCTCTGCTGCCTCCTCTCCATACCAAAGTTTGCCCAGCTGGAGTTGCAGCCTGACAGCAAGAACAAGGCAAAAACCTCTGTTCCCTTTCCTCATGTTTTCCGTGAGCCTCGATCACCCAAACTGCTCATAACATAACATAACATAACATAATCTGGCAGATTTGACACAAGCTCTGCCTTCCCAGTCCTCTGCTATCACCCCTGGCCACCTGCAGAGATGCATCTGCAGGGGGTAGCTTACAATGTCACTGTGCCTGGGATCACTGAGGCATGGCCCACCTTTTCCACCACTGTTCACCCTCAAAAGCCTGTCACATCGTGCCTGTGGTACCAACAAAGCACTGCTGGTGCGCTGATATGCTCACAATTTTAAAGTCGACATTCTCAAATGCAAAAAAAACCTCAACAACAATGCAGTTGAAATTGTTGTAAAAACCACATCATTCCTACCCCCTCCTATTCTCTTCCAGGGCTTCTGGGGGCCTGAACATGGGCTGTGTCTAGCTTCCTGCAGAAGACTGCACACATAAGGGCAGGTAGAGGTGGCAGGAGGACATAGAGCAAATTGCCATCCTCAGCCCTTCAGCAGGGAGCATGTGGTGGTCATGAAGGGGGTTTCTTCCTCCTCAGTCTTGGGCCCACTTAACTTTATTTCCATGCATTCCCTCGCCACTGATGGCACCGCACAGCCCCCACTCTTCCTTGGGGAAGGGGACAGTCACTCACCCCTAGGCAGTGGGTCAGCCAGTGCCACCCAGGCCAGCACAAGGCCACTTAAGACTTCTGCTAGTAACAGCAAAATCATGTTTACTAAGCTTTAGGGTCTCTCTGTTGGTTAGTTGGCAGTAAGGTGCACAGAGGTGCAGAGAACAATGGTGGTAATTGTAGGATTGGAGTACAAAGAACGAATGGAAAAAAAAAAAAATCTTTGCTAAAAGCCAGCAGGTGCTTTCTTCTTACTACACCACCACTGTCCTTCTTCAGATATATTAATACACTTAAAATTTGTTAATATATTATGAAATGTCCTGGAATTGGTAGTTGTGATATTATGTTATGATTCCATCATTTTCCATCTCAGATTGTTTTTAATGACATCACCTTGCATATGGAATTCCTGTGGAGAGACAGTCCCATGAAAGATGCCTGATGACCTACAGTCCTTATTTTCTAACTTTACTACCCTGTATTTTTGGAGACGTGGGGATAGATGGATTTCTTTTTTTCTCTGCTGGACCAACAGAAGTCTAACACATAAATTTCCTTCTAAGTCTTATGGAAACATTGTATGTTATATCTAGAAACTTATTACTGCATGAAGTGCAGGGATGTTTTCTCATAAAGTTTGCCTGATGGTCAGTGTACATAAGGAGTAAAGACCCAGCAAGATTAACCCTCTTAACATGGAGAAGAGGTGTCTTAAGCTTTTACCATTAATGTGTATTTTGTATCTTTTTGTCCTCTTCAAGGAAGAGGACCAAAGAATTGAAATAGGAACAGGGTCCTACGTAACAAGCTAAAGGTAATTTAATAAATAGATATCTGTGCATGACATGGAATCTTGCTCTGGCCCCAGTCATTTTTTGTTTCTGAGGTTAAATGACTTCCCCTGGACTCTTAGAAAAGTTGTAGACTGATGGCTAAATCCACCTTCTTCATCAGTTTTTAATCACTTGCTGCTTCTTATTCATGCTAATTTCTGTCACAATAAACTTTTTAAAAGTGCTCTCATTTTTTAAAAGGCTCTTTTACAAGTTCTCATTCTGAGAACTAGCAGCACATATGAAATTTCAAAGAATATATTTCCTCAGTCTCAATTTATTTTGACAATATACAAATAATTATGTACTTTCTTTTCATAGATTAAAAAGAATAAAATACTTTAATCATCTGAGAATACTTTAATTATCTGAGAAGGAACTTTAAATTTGAATTAAATATTACAATTATTAGTGTTTTTTTTTTCCTCTGAATTTCTAGCTCTCTTAGTCACTTCAAGGAATGCTATTTAGCAAGATCAAGAAAGAAATTGAACAAGGAGATCAGAATCCAGTTTTAGTTTAGCAACAGGCTGATCTATGTGAATTCACGTTCTGGAATTCTGTTGTTGTTAGATACTTTAAGTTTGATTAATGAATTATTAATATTTTAATAAGCTATGCAAGAGCAATCCAAATTATCTCAGTTAATAAAGTCAAAACTACATCAGACATATCACAGAACTATCATTTCTCACAACCCCCTTTAACAGATTAATGAAAGTAACAGCTGAAAATCTTCTTTTGTACTGAAACCCTGTTTTTCAAAAGCACCTTAAAGCTTATCAAAATACTTTAAAGAAAAGACCTATCAGGAGAAAATAAGAAGGAAACACTTCAATGTAATATTTCAAGTTTTTGACCCCACATTTAAAAAACAAACTGATAATGTGTATGGATATTTTTGTTTTTTAAAGCTGTAAGTTAATTAAATACAACTGTACGTTAAAAAAAAGTCTTTGGTTTTGTTTTTTTTTTTTAACGTGAGCAAATAGATCACATTTAACAAGAAGGGCTGGCATCTGTATACAATTTTTTACTGTATGGTATTGAATCTTTTCTATTTTAGAATAACTTTTTACTGACCTAGATTTTTTCATTTTGGACTGGGCATGTTCAAATGCCTGAAGTTAATAACCAGCTTTCTTAAAAAAATGTAAAAGTCATTTCAAATCAGAAATACAATTATCCTTGTTTCAGAGTCAATGAACACTAGGACATTCAATGCCATTATTTTAGTTTACTTTTTACTGAAAATAGTAACATAAAAAACTGTGGGTTGAGTAAGTCTGACTGTGATCAAAAACAAACTATGTGGAAATAATATCTGAAAAATTAGTTAGAAAGGTAAATAAAATAAAAAGCCTTTGATTGCTGCAATCTGCTGTAGAGCTTTATGTGGCCTCAGTAACTGGCACATAGAGAATACAACATATTAGAGCATGATCAGCTTGACTATACCAAACGCTGTTGATCCTGGTTAAGTGCTTACTATCCCACTGCTTGGTGCTACTGTTTCAGATCTGCTGGTTTTATTATTTACCTGACCACTCTCCATCCCGCTTCATAAAATGATCTAAGATAAAGACAAAAAACCAAGAAAACAGAAAGCAACCCTTGTGCTGCGGGCAATATGAATTTGTGAAAATAATGTAAACCTTTTTTAGTTAACAAGGTAAATAGAGTCTATTCAAAACTATCATAAAAACAACCCTTTTACAGTCAATCAATTTTCTGACCATAACTGCTCCTTGGGGTTCAAAGAGACTTTCAGAAGTCTTTTTTCTTTTTCGCTTTTGGTTAATCAATAAAGATGTATTACTAAGAATAAAATGCATCTTTGAGAGGTTAGCACATGGCTTCTGGCTTAAATGGAAAAATACAATTTTTTAATGATATCAAAGTGTAAATTTATGTTTATAAATTTATAAAACTTAATATATTTTTTACAGAATGCCTAATCTGTGTGTCAAGATTAATTAAACTCACTATTTTTAAATTTCACACACGCTGCTTACTATCATATATTCTTTGTATCTTTTTAAATAGGAATATAGCCTGAGGAACTAATCGTCCTCTAAGCCTTTCAAATAAGGCTGTTCATGTGGATGACTTTCTTTGAAGGGAAATTTTTTCTGCACATGGATGTGTGCTGGTTAGTGTTAGATGGTAAAAGGGTGGAAAAAAAGCTGAGTTGCAGCACACAACAGTGTGATATATAAGTGGAATTCATTTCTGCAGGGAAATAGGTAGCTGCAATTATTCACGTCAGTCTTGCAAGATAAATTACATTATTTGTACACTTCAAACAAGATTTATCTCTTTAGTAGTATATTTTAAAAGCCTAGTTTAATTGTTCAGTTTTTAATTCTTTATGTTTCATTCCATCTCCACACACCAACCAGGTTGATATAAAATGTAATTCATTCTATAGCCAGTTAGGGTCCTTCAACCAGAAATATCAAATTTAAAGTACTTATGAGCCATGAATTCTTTTGTAATAATATGTAAACATCCTATCATCTACTCTGGAAACTGACAGAAAATGCTTCACATTAAACTGAAACATAAAACTGATGCTAAAATGAGCTTTCTTAGAAATCAGGTAAGAAATAGGCTGTGAATGATGTAGTTAAATCAGCTTCTTTTGTCTTTTTCTGATACTTTTATATTTCTGTTCAAATACAGTATGATATTTATTTAATTTCCTTGTTTTACACAGGCTTCATTTTAATTATTTTCTACTAAATTAACTACTGGAATCTTTTCCAGCGCTAGTTTCAAACTACTCTTTGCATGTAGCTGTGACTTTTCCTTTCTCCAGCCTCTGACAGTCATGCCCTAAACAAGGTCTACATTTCTGAGCAGCACAGTCAAAAATTAAGGAATAATGCATGCACTCACATGGACAAACAAACTATATTCCTAGCAGAACTTCAGACCATCCTGGTTTTCACAGAATCCTAATGTCTCTTCCGTGGGATTTTCACTGGAGATCATTCCCAAGACATTCAGCACAGGCATCCACACGACGTCAATTCAAGCAGAACTCATTCACCAGTTAGAGATTATGTTAGATTGTTTTTAGGTCTTGATAGACATAGCAACAAATTATCAGATGCTTTCTTAGGCTGCTCCTAAGAAATTTCAAGAATCAATAAAAGGGCTGAACTGCTTCCTGTCCCTTCCTATAGATCAGCCCATGTCCATAAAGCTTTACTCTGAAAAGTCCTTCAAGATTCAAGATCTCTTGGCAACTGAACAGTTATCCCAAACTAATAACGCTGCTCAGAGAGTCTAAGCAGATACTCTAGACAATGTTATTCTTACATTTCTTTTCCATTGTTCGTAAGCAAACCCATCTTTTTGCTTTCTTAAGCTTAAACAAAAGCAGTAAATCATGGCAAGCAGTTCAGTAAAATGGAACTTGGCAAAGAAAAGTGACAATAGCGAGATGTAAAAGCACCCAGTACAACTCACACCATCCAGAGTCTTGTCTCAGATCACCTGGACTGAGATTAAAAAGTGAATTCATATCCTTCACATGCTTCCAGTTTTCTCCAGAATATCTCTAAACATAATTTTTCTGTGAAGAACCACAGAATTGACTTACTTCATCAGACAATGACCTAGCCAAACTGACTCATACAATAGAGAAACAAAATGTAAGTGATCCTGGTCTCTTATATAAATATGATCTGCCGTGGACCCATTGACTGAAGTAGTTTGAACAATGGCTCAATTTCCTTTCTCATGACAAGATAAATTTTAGTCTCTTCTGACTCAGAGGCAGCTTCCCTTGCGAGATGAAGTTTTACCAGAATTCAGTTCATATATTTACATATCATTTTGGAGATTGAACAGATGAGAAATGAAAGATGTACGTAATTTCCAAATGCATTCTGTTGAATGTATTTAATATCTGACAATATTAATGTTTTAAATTACATTTAAAGATGCTGCTTCATTTTAAAGCGCCTGAAATCTTTCTTTGTAAGACAGCTTTTCCTGAAATATCAAGAACAGGAAATACATGCTGAAGTGAAACCAAAAGCCTTTTATGTGACTTTCTGGAGAAAGAAAGAAAATGACAGAGCAAAAGAAAGAATGAAACAGAGAATCAGAGGAATTTTCACCATACAGGAGGTGAGAATACTCACTTAATATGTGGCAAATGTCAGCTTCGGGTCCCTTAATCTACTGATCTTTCATATCCTAAGTGAGAGCTCCCTTACATCCACTCTGAAATATTTTAGGGTTAATATCGTTCAGTTGCCCTCACTGAAGCTGTTCAGATCATTCTATCACATAGTGAACTATTTTTGAGTAATTTAAAATTTGATGAATCATTACAAAAATGGATCCTTTTAAAATAAAATCATTCTATTTAACTATAATTGCAAAAAGAATCTGATCGTGCATCTCTCACATAGTAGGGGAGTAAAGCCCTTATCTTTTTCACCGAAACACCACAACCTGGTTTTCAGAAAAATTCTCTAACTAGGTATGCTGGCACGAAAAGGATTTTGCTTTGATATAAAGCACATTTTCCAAGAAGAAAAAATCATGCAAAACTCACAAATGTATATTAAATAAAAATAGAAAGGAAAAAAAGAAGGAGCAGAGGACAGCTCTTTAACTGATCAATGAATATATTTAAACAATTATGTTAGATGTTTCAGCACATAAAATTACAAACTCATGCTTCAGAAAAGAAGTTACAGTATTTGATATTGTCTTAAGATTTGGCAATACTGCAGATTTAACAATTGAATGTGATGGATAAACACACTAGTATTTTAATGTAATATGTCTAAAAAGCATTCATTCTGAATTAACGTGTGTCTATCCATCTTCTTCATGATTTCCAGAGTACACACTCTTAAAATAATTTATCGTAGGTAAAGGAAAAATAAATACTATAAACTTCTTCATAAAATAAAATCCACTTGAGCAAGAATTAAACTAGATAAAAAGCAAAGACTTGTCCTCTACATTGAAAAACTTCCATTTCTAAAGGCTTCTGATATGATTTAACATATTATGATCTGTGGTGAACTTTTTGGGATGATTTGTGAAGTATCAGAGTGGCAAAGAATAAGCATTAACTAAAATCTTCTAACTGAGAAGCAGCACCATAATAAATATTTATAATTCGAAGTATTGTTTTGCTATGAAAGAGATGATTGCAACCCAATCTGATTTTATCAGTGGAAGGTTTCTATGAGACGAGTATTGACTTTTAGAGGAGATTGGTTCTGGTTTACTTAAACATTTAAACCTTCCTGTATTCAAGTATCAGCTTGGGATAGGCAAGAGGGTCTTTGTCATACTGTCATGTGTGATTTCAATTACTTTGGGGACATTATTCTGCACTAACAAAATTAGTGCAGAGCAGCTACACAAGTAGTAACAACTGAACTTAATTAAAACTGAATTCCAGATTTCTAAATTAAAGATGTATATATTCTATACTGAAGAAGGGGGGAGAAGGAGAAGAACATTGTGTTCCGGGATGTAGCGTTTATTGTCCACTTGGGGCACCGAGCTAACGAATCTGGAATCACATTCCTAATAGGAGTTCCTATAGAACTCAAAGAAAGCACCTTATTGCATTCTGGATTGGAAGAATAAGCTTCTCTTCTGATTCAAATGGAAAAAAAAAAAATTTTAATTCCATTTTCCCCAATGGAACATTCCCTCAAACATTTCTTGAGTAAAATCTATTTCTTCACTTTATACTCCTGTGAAAATGATAAGAAAGAAAACTTTCAAGTTTTCTAACCAATTACACACATGTTACTTATGGACCTGCAGAAAAGAGGGACAGTCTGCTAAACAGTGTCAAGGATTGCACTATGGCATCACAGGGACAAAGTTTTGACAGAATTTTAAGTGCATTAGGTACTAGAAAGACATAAAAAGTGTCTTCACACTTAGCAAGGCCTTTTTTTGTCCTGTAATATTGCGTTCCCTAAAGTAGGCACTTCTTAGTGAATTGAGTGACATTACAACAAACTTGAGCTGGAGCACTTTTCTCAGCATCCTAAGGAGCTGTTTGGAGTCAAAGTAGGGTGAACAAGCCCCTGAGTGCTCTTGAGTTTGCAGCCATTAATCCCCATTAGATTTGCACCGAAGAGCAAGTCAAACAATATGCTGCTGAGCTGACAGAACACATCAAACTGCCTCGAGCAGAGAATTCAGTGAAGCTGATGATACTATAAGATTGTACTTAAATGTTGTAGGATGCTCACTTCCCAGACCAACGGAACTTTAAAGTTGCAATTTAAAAGATTTGTTAGCTTGCTGTGTTATCAACACAGGGTGCTAGGAAGTAAGAACAGTTCTTTTTTTACATTTAGTGGTCACTAAGGACAGGAAAAGCTCAAGAATTGCCCTTGTGTTCTGCCGTACAAGGTCAATAGCAAGGTCAGAAGACCATAGAAATAGAAAAAAAACAAGTAATACAGGACATGATTCAAGAGAAAGGAGGCACACTGATGAAAAGGTGTCAAGGAAGCCACTAAACCAGTTTTGCTGAGTTGCTATAAGACACCACAAAAAGGAAGGTAAGATGTTAGAATAGAATTTGATATTGTCTAAAGGCTAAGCAGGCCAGAACTTGCTGAAGCATGTGCAGAAATGTAAGCACAGAGCAATTCTCACCATGGCAAACCCATCAGTTTTACTCCTGACCCCTTCTTCTTACTCAAAAAAGTGCAGGTACAGGGAAAGAGCAGAAAACCAGCAATTAAGAGGGCATCTTGTAAACATTAACTTGTGGATATTCACAGAACAGTTCATCCAGTATACTTCTTGCTTATATACTCCCTCAGAAGTCCGTATACTTCAAATGTAGAAAGATGCCAGACCACTAGCTTTAAATATAAAAGCTAATCCGCTTTGAGTAAAGTTGATTTAGGAAAACATAGAGGAAACAAAAGCCAGATTCACCAAACTTTAATATTAACTACTGCGTTTATGAAAAAAATATGGAGCCTATCCTCAAGACAAGTTTGTTCTTAAACATTAAACATTAAATAAGGGTGTGGCTAATCCAGAAAGCTGTCACCACAGCCAAGTCTGCTGCTTCTCCCGTGTCCTTCATAATCTTCTTGTACTTTTGAAAAAATTAAAAAGGTGGAGTCTCCTGCTCTGGACATACTCAAAACTTGCCTGGATATGTTCCTGTGCAACCTGGTCTAGATGGACCTGCTTTGGCAGGCTGGTTGGACTAGATGATCTCCACAGCTCCCTTCCAGCCCCAACCATTCTGTGATGGTGCAAAAATGTGAAAAGCACAAATATTTTTATTTGTTTGGTCTTAGATTTTCAGCGATAGAAAATTTGCCTTTAAAAGCTCCTTCTTTTTTCAGGAAACATATATCAGTCAATAAATAATGACTCTGGAATGCTCACCAATTTACAGATTTGCAATTAATAAAGAGAACAAACTCAATGCAGCTGCTTATTTCTTTCCTAGGTTTTCAAAGAGTCTCATCCTTTCATATTTCATTTAAAATGTAGGCCCGTAGAAATAATATACTTTAACTGGGTTCTTCTCCTTTTGACAAAAGATCTTACTGACATCAGCTCTTATGAATGTTTGTGGAGAATTTATCTGATTATCACAAAGGCACATCGTTATTAAGTAATTATGTGCACTTGCTAAGAAATTTAGCCTAAATTATTTTTTAATTAAGTTTTTTAAAAAAAGAAAGGTTTTGAATAAAAACATGAATGCAACACAAACTTCTGCTGCTCTCAGCATGTTTAAATATGAACTAAATGACATCCAATAAAACATGTGAATCTTATGAGAGTTCACCAGAGGTGAAAACAAGTATTTGCCCATAGCAACTAATTCAGAATCAGACATCTTTGTAGCATTATGCTACATAGTATAACCATCACTTCCCATGTTTCCTCCAAAAAGGCAGAACAGTATTTTTTCAAGCAGAAATACAGTGTAATACATAGTAAAATTGTACTCAAATTCTATTTTAGGTTATGTGGCAGTTAGCTGCAATAATTGCTTTTATTGCCTTCTGTAATCTTATAAATTACAAAATTAGAGTGCTGTTGTGTTCTCTCAACAAAACTGAGCCTCAAAATACACAGTAAATATAACATACACCCCATAAACCTCCCTGTATGATTATCTCCACATATACACTTAACAATTTCAGCTGTCCAAATAACTTTTACCCTGTGTCATTTCTATAGTAGTTTCTTGCCCTTTTATTAATTCTTTGCATCAATTAGTTACTTGGTTTTGCCTCTGCAGTTTTTTGTTTGACTTCTCTGTTCAACATCTACCATTTGAGAAATATTAGTTAACATCTGGCCGCACACATACCTACTGCTTAAGAAAATTATAGCCACACCATTACAGCTAAAGGCATATCAATATTTCTGCAATAAAAACTGCTTTTCCAAGATTTATAATTCAAACATAAAGAAAAAATACTTCTGTAATGAAGCTCGGTATATAAGGTCATAGTCCACAACAAGTTTGTTTTACCAATTTTCAAACAAATTGATTCTGCCATTTTGAGTGCTGCAAGTGTAAATCAAAACAGAGATTTACCTGTTTAAAGCTAAACACTGTTGGCCATATACTTATCTGTGGCAGCATCAAGATTTCTATGGCCTTTTATTAGGAACAAACTTCCGACCAAAATCACAAATTACTGCTTATATATATATATGTATATATATACAGACATACATATATTGACATGCATAATAGGAGGCTTTACAACCCCTACAGCTGACATCTCCCTTTGAAAGCTAATTCCATTATCAAACATCTCCACTGATGCACACTGGTTTATATGAATTACAGACGTGACCCATATATTATGTCCGTCCTGCTGTGAAGGTGCAATTTTCCAAAGGAATCTTAAGCACAAAATGCTCCACCACCTTAGTTCCAATCACAGCTGGGGCCAGTCTGCCCTTGAGCATCAGCGGGCTACCTGGCTGAAAATCCCTGGGCTTGCTGGGCTCTGTGTGCTCGCAAAACTGTAAATGAGCTCAGCCTTCAGGCTATAGTTGCGGACTCTGCATGCATGTGAGGATCTCCATGAGGACTCCTACTTATCTTGAACATGTTTAAAAAAATAAAACCAGATAGTTATAATCAGTCTGGTTTACTTCTGTCAACACACAACATTAAGTTGTACAAATGTAAATGTCAAATAAACAGTTGTTCAAATATAATTTTCTAATTTTCTAAACTGATACATATTAATATTCCATAAGCGCTGGGAAGATGAGCCCTTGTACTACTGCAATAGATTTAATATTATCCTTGACCTAATTCAGCAATTTCCACTGACAGCAAGGCTTATTCAGTTTCTTATCTTTATTTCAACTGAGAAAATTCTTGTCTTGAAAAGAGAGTTGACCTGTATTATTAATTTCTAGTACTGAAGGAAGATTTGTCAAGAGTCCTTCAAGGGATCAGCTTTCCTTCTCGCAGAGAATGGACTGAGAGTAGCCCTGAGGACAAGAACTTGGGTTTGTTGGTTGATGAAAAGCTCAACATGAGCTGGCAATGTGTGCTCACACCCCAAGAAGCCAACTGTATCCTGGGCTACATAAAAAGATGTGGCCAGCAGCTCAACAGAGGTGGTTCTCCCCCTTTACTCTGCTCTCACAAGATCCCACCTGGAGTACTGCATCCAACTCAGGGGCCTCCACCATAAGAGGAACATGGAGATGTTGGAGTGAGTCCAGAGGATAAAAATGGTCAGAGGCTGGAGCACCTCCACTATGAGGACAGGCTGAGAACTGAGGTTGTCGAGCCTGAAGAAGAGAAGGCTCCAGGGAGACCTTATAGAGGCCTTCCACTACCTGAAGGAGGCCTACAGAAGAGATGGGGAAGGACATTTATTGGGGAATGTAGTGATAAGAAAAGGGGTAACAGTTTTAAACTGGAAGAGGGGAGATGTAGATTAGATATGAGAAAGAAATTCTTTACTGTGAGGATAGTGAGGCACTGGAAAATGTTGGCCAGAGAAGGTGTGGATGCCCCATCCCTGGAAATGTTCAAGACCAGGTTGGATGGGGCTAGTCTATGGCAGAGGGGTTTAACTAGACAAGCTTTAATGACCCTTCTAAGCCAAACCGTTCTATGATTCCATGAAAACTGTTTAAACATTCATTTGGGGTAAGAGTGTTAAATACTTTGCAGACAGCAAAGGCAGCAAGTAAATCTGAAAGCAGTAAATATTGCTCTAATGCAGGTTGGTAAAATGTGTATTTCTACTGGAAAAGATAGTTTTAAAACTAGCAAAACATTAGTAAAGAGTATTTAACAGAATGACTGGACACTTTTCCAGTCACAGCAGGGTCTATATAAATGAATTGAGAGAACAGAATACATCAAGAGAAAAATAAATAAATAAAAAGTTAAGCAATATCAGAGTAGGAAACTAATTTCAGTTATGCCCTTCACCTAAAATAAGATCTGACAGACTCAATCTTGTCTTCAGTGCACTTAAAACCAAATGGAATTACTTCAAATTTAGGAGTATGGCACTTGGGTTCAATAGGGTCCCAGGGACATATGAGAGTTGAATGAAACTCAATTTTGTTCTGATAACCATGCTCAGAGGACAATTTTCCAGATTCATGTAAAGACTTCAAGATGCCATAAACATTATATATTTCATGAAATTATTATCTAATCTGATATAAACATAAGAGTTGTCATATTTTTATTAAAATAAACTCTGGAATAGATTGCTGCTTGACATACTGATGATGAAGTTGTGAAGTTTTAAGAAAGGGTACAAAGGAACATGTCTATTTCCTTATAAGAAATAGATTATGTTCCTCATCCCTTTTCTTTGTCTTTTTTGTTTCGTTTTGTTCTTTTTTCCACAAAATGAGATCCACCATCTAAGGTGCAGGGAACACCTTGAAAAGACATAAGGCCACACATCTAGTTAATTAAAAAACAAAGAGAACATTCTTCTACAAAAAGTATCTGCTTGTGAAGCTACAGTAGATGCAGTGTTTATCGCTGTGATTATTTCTATAAAATGGAGTAACTCTAGTAAAATTAACCCTACAAATAAACCTTTAAAAAAATACAAACTACATATAAATGCAGTTTATATTTCAGGGTGAAAATTTCAGGGTGAATCTCATAGTGCCATTGCACTTAAGAATTTTGACTCTTCCCTTAGTGATCTTAGTGCAATGCCATAAAGCATATGAAATTTCTTAATCCCACATCGAGGGAAGCAAGAGAAAAATTCAGCCCACTAGAGCAAGGAGGGGTGTGAAAACATTAATATATTATCAAATGCTTATTCATATTTCTACAAAGTGTCTGTACTGAAAATAGCCTCAGCCAGGAAGGGAAACAAATGTCAGACTCTAATAATTGTAGTCAGACGCTAAAGCAAAAAGAGAACAGATTGAAAACCTTCCCATCCTCTCCAGGGACAGAAAAGGCTGCTATCCCCAGGAAGTGGAAAGTGAGGGAGAGGGAGTGCAGGTGGCTGACATCATCCCATCCAGCATTAAGCATGAATGATTGCCTAATTGAATAACCTTCTGTTGGCAGAAAGACATTGTTCAGAAATGGGTGATCCCACCCTCTTGCCCTTGCAGCAGGTGGCATTCAGTCAGATGGACAAATACAAACATCAATGTAAAGAGTGGGACAGACACCAGCTGTAACTTCCATCTATCCAGACACCTGGGGAGCAAATTTTGACAACGCTGCTTGAGGGAAGAGAAAATGAGACGGTTTTTAATAGGCTAAAGACCGAATTTGGATTTTAACATTTAGCTCCCATGAGCAGAGCCATTCCAGATTTTCCAATTACAGGAAATGTAACAAAGCATGTGAAAGACAAGTCTCTTCTTTCTAAAAGGGACCTGCGCTTTTTAGCTGACTGTTAATTAAAGAAAAAGGAACATACTGGTTTTCAGGGATGTGATAGCAGTGAGGGAAAATGAATGGATGGCTGGGGGCTGAAGATTGTGAAGGCAAAGGGTCATTTCTATTGCTATATATGCTTCCTTTGTCATTTTTTACAGATTGCTAAAATTCTTTGAATGGCAGCTTCCAATAATACAGTACATATAATACTATTTTCCCTCCTGCTTTTTATTTGTTCTATCTATTGAAAATGCTCAGAGTGGGGCAGAAACTCTTTTCTTCTGTTTAGAAGCAGTTAGTCCAATCAAAACACAATCACCCTGGGTTTTCAAAGCATTATACAATTATTACTACTATTAATAAGTGAAGTCCCCTACCAGAAGCCAAGCCTCTACTTTAAAAATTAAAATATTAATTCACCAAAGCACTTGATAGAATCCTTAACCTTAATGCATTCTTAAATGCATGAAATTCAGGCATTTGCTTAAAGGTTTGGCTGAATGATGAGACAGCTCAAATGCTTCTCTAAATCTCAGCAGAAGTCTGACAGAATACTCACATGCTTGAGAACATAACGATCCATTTCCCTAAAAACATTCAACAAATTCGTAAGACAGGTCTTAACAGAGGGGGAAAAAAAAAAAAAAAGATTTAGTTACAAATGCCAAGCACAGATGTGTAATTGATATTATAATATAGTGTAGACAAAGACACATTTCAGATGAAGGATGGGGACAATAAGCAAGAATCCTTAAAGTGTTAACTAGCGTGCTCGCTTCCTCAACTCCAAGGCCAAAACACTCAATCACTAGGCCCCAGCTCTTCCTTCATGGATTGATAGTCTTGCATAAATTTGCAAGTATAGCAAATGAGTCTAGCGCAGAATGATTTGGGGTGAGTTATAAGCACTCTGCTGAAAGTGAAGTCCACAGCGAATATCCAGACTGAATTTTGAAAGTCACGAAGAGGGTATTCCCAAAGACACGCTTTGGATGCCAAATGACATAATTCTTAAAGCTGCTCCTGGGAAACAATCCATAGTAATCTACTCCTGCAGGCCAAATGCCAGCTTTACTGCTGGGAATTATGCCCAGGCAGTAGAAGTTGTCTACTGGCAGTATATTCCTCAGGACTAGTCATTCTGCACGGGGTGGGATTAATGACATAAAGAGACTACTACTTTTTAAATTACTAGTTTTTAAACAAACAAAAAAAAAGGACTATATATGCCTGCAAACAAGAGATATTGCAGCTTCTGGGATAGTAATTAGGGTTTCATTATATCACTCTGGAATTACAGAGTGTGATCTGGTAAGTTGATGATCTAGCTATACCATTTTCCTGCTCTTTACCTCTTCTAATACCTTTTAGGTCCCTTTGCAAGGAAAATAGGGGAAAAAAACAGCCTTTGAACAACATCTCCCCTAATGAAACCCTCAGCAAGTTTCTAGGTCTGGAGTCCCTGGCACAATAAGAGGATTTTTAAGTATACAAATTACAGATAAAAGAGCAACAAAGGCAAACTTGGTAAAGAAGAACTCCCTCTCCACAAGAACTGTGAGACCCCAAGGGATGTACAAAGAAACCAATCAATTCTATAGAAGGCATCACAAATGTAGGAGTTCATAACACAGTTTCTCTTTGAGAGCAAAGTTCTTGATTTTTCTCACACAGTCCAAACCATACTGATGCCCTCAATGACTTGCTCTTGAAGCCAAATATGGGAACCATGGAAAACAAAATATTTGTTACAGTCAGCATATTGATCTGATGATGACACTTCTGCTTCCAACACATAATTAAAAATCCTAATCCCTTCAGCCTATTAACACCAAAATACACTGGGGAAATCCATATTTTGTCACGCTGTCCCTTATCAGTGCAGGATCTATGTGCATAAGGTGGAGGCTCAAGTATACTTTGGACTATGTTCATAACTAAACATTCTGACAAAAAACCAAAACAAAGCATGCATTATTTTACAATCCGGAGTTAATCTTTCAATAATCTACTCTACTCTACAAAGTTCTCCCCTACACCATATTCCCCAACATCACATCTCAACAACTCTTAAACACCAGGGATGGTGACTCAACCAACCTCCCTGGGCAGCCTATTCCAATGCCCGACCACTCTTTCTGTGAAAAATGATTTCTTATTGTTCCACCTCATTTTCCTAAGTCAACCTCATTAAACACCAATTAGTTATATTTGGGGAAAACATGTTATTTCTTATGCAGATGACCACTCATTTTATGGCATTATTAGGACAGACAATCTGGCCATTTTTTTTTCTTTTTAGACAAGAAAAATACAATGAGTTACCCAGACTAAGCTGTAGCAAACAAATCTTGCCACTCTTCATCCGTTTACCCCTTTCCTCTCTTTTAACTAGTGTCAAGGGGTCTTTTATGACCACAAGTGCTCAAGGCCCAATTTTACATTTCAGAGTAAAGCTAAAAACCTCAGTAAGTCTGCAGCATATTTCTGCGCAGATCATAAACAGTAAAATAATTGAGAGGAATATCTGTACTGACACTTCTCTTAATTTACCATCAGATTTAAGTGCCTACAAGAATCATTCCTATTTAACTATATCACACAGGAAACAGTACCTGGGCCTCACACTGTAACTGCTCTGTTTGTGACTGGGGAAACATCAATACAGTAAGTCTGCAAGTGAAGACTTTCAATATTTTTTAGGGCTTTTCCATAGGAGTAGGAGGAACTGTTTACAGATGCACATAAACAATCTGTTTACTTAATAACTGACCTCTTTAGTCTTTATGTTGTGTACTTATGCTCTAGATTTCCTGCAACACACTGAATATGGCGAGGGCCATTAAAAACCCAGTCTTTTTACACTCCATAGATTATTGTTCAGTAGTACCATCATTATATTAGTATTATTTGAATATGTGTATGATTAAATAAATAATAAGACATTTCATTGTGAATGCATATTATATATGTATTACATATAAACTCCATATCATACTCTGTTCAGTCTTAGGATGTTATCAGTGAGGAATAGGTGGTAGCGACTTCAGGAGACTCAAGTTTCACTGAAATGTCAGATTTCAACTACAGAAAACAAAGGCTTGTAAAAGAAAGTTAATCTCTAAAATATCATTATTTGAATCTTTGAGCCTATTGATCAAGAGGAAAAAAAAATCATTGACAAGATGACAACATCCTGCATGACAACAGTCAGCTCGATATGGTGTGCAATAATCTATTTAAAATCAGAATTTATGATGCCGCAATTTAACCTGTTCTATTGTGACAACACTAATTGTCCTCATTGAATAGCATACTACATTAATATTGTAGTTAAAATTCCTGGACTGTATGGTTGGTTAATAAACTGTGGTTCAGGTTGAGAATGTTCAATATAACTGGGTTATGAATAATCCTGCTTATTAGAGAAAAAGCAGCCTCCTCTGAGATTCAGAACAGACATGTCAATGGAGCGGAGGGAGTTGCATTATTAATCCTCCCATGTTCAAATCTATGTCAGCAACCGAGAGAGGTCACTGCACATCCCACAGCATTATGCAAATGAATGCATTATTAAGAATTTTTATTATTTTTTGAACACAATATTAATCACAATGTTAACCACAATAAGCTACCAGTGTATCTTAAGAATGCCCCCCCCAAATTGTAAATAGAAAAATCTCTCGTTACTTTATATCTGGATTAATGACCAACATCAGGAAAAACAGAAGTGGCTCTTGAAAATAAAAAGTTAGTACTAATGATATTATTTTGTGGGAATCTATGTTTGATTACCCAAGCAAAAATGACTAATTATGGAATTATATAAAAGATTCGGGATGAAAAAATATGTTGAGAGGACTCTTGTGGGATTCCGTTCTTTAATGCAAGAAAAAGGCACAGTCATAGAGTGCTGTGACCAGATACAATTCCAGAAGCAGAACTGTAAGGGGCTAATCATTTGCAAGAAATTTGTGGTTATAGGAATAGGGAAAGCAAATTGAAGAAGCAGATCTGATGCTGCTAACAAGTTTAAACACAAATAATTGCCTGCCTACATTTATTTTGGTTACAATGAGATTTAATGAAGTCAAGTATAATTTAAGCAAAGCACACTAAATTACCTAAAATAGATACTGAAGTGACAAATGTCATGCCTACACAAAGAACACCTGAGATCTCTCCTTCATGCCTGAAGCATTTGATAGGAAGTAACAAAGTTCTGGAGTTGTAAACCCCTGCAATAATACACCACTGCTTGACATAATAAGGATTATTATTTCAATACCACTTCTGCCCTGTGACCAAACAGCTCAGAAACTTGCTCAGCATAATCAAAATCTGAGTAGAATTCCGGAATATACTGGTGTAGAAGCATTGTGTTGAGCTGTTGGAAAAAGACTGAAGTTAAATAGTACGTTTAGTGCATTCTCCTGCATATGTATCTACCACCCTGGCTGCAGAGTCTCAAACGAGTATGATGAAGCAGAAGCTGATCTCCATGCAGTTCTTTGCCAAGTCCAAATATTGACAGGATTCAGGAGACATTTTGTAACCATCTGGACATCATAAAACAGTAACTAAGGAAATTAAATTGGAGATAACTTGCCAGCTAGTTTGATCAGCCAAGAGTGGCACTGTAGTTTTTCCAAGAGGTGACATAAATCTGTGTTACAAATTGTGTTTTCTAGTACCGTACTACAGCATCGGGTTGAACCCACGTTCTGCAACAAGACAGTGGATGATGCCTAACTTCTATGGTTCTGGCTGTAGTACCTGCTTCTGAGCAGCTCCACAACCAGTACCGTGACATTTATATTAGCTTCACTACGACGAACTCAATTCACAGAATAAAGAGGAAAAGTCTAAAAATCATATATTATATACTTTCAGATTGGGCAAAAGGTGATAACAGATATTCAGATTCTTAACCTGTGTAATAAAATGAGTGAGCCAACCTTTAAACAGACTGGCTGAAAAGGGCTGTTTAGTTCGAGATTTGAAATCATGCTTTTGTGCTATATTTTTAATGCTGCAATGGTCATTACATCCCCATTTCCACTTATCTATATATTGGAGACAATAATTATCCATGTAACTACAGGATTTAAAACCTTAGGTGAAACTGAAAAGTAAATAAGTTTGAAGATTTGAGATAGCATTCGGTGCACACTTCTACCGATCACGAATACCTGCTCCAAAAGAACACTTTATTCACATGCCACTTTTATATATTGTTTCAGCAATCATCCTTTAGCAAAATTTACTCATTTTTCTAAAGGAGTGAATATTTCAAACATAATTTGAATATTTGCATAAACATTTCAAACTGTGGCAAGTCCCTCCCAAGCTGAAGAAGCAGTACTGATGCAGCTGAGCACTGCTTCTATCCACAGTACATCTGATACTATCCCTGGACTCTGCTGCAGGAATATTTTCTTGAGATGCAGTATTGTACAAGACAAGTATCTGCTTTTCTGCTTAAACACAATAAAAGCCAACTCTAGATGGTGACTGAAATCCCTGAATTTATGTTACTACAGAACTGTATTTTTTTTTTTTTGCTTTGCTTTCTTCCTCCTTAGCTTTCAAATAGATTGTTTGATTATGAAGACCTTCCTTTCTTCCCTTAGGTGAATAGAGAATGTCAGAGATCTAAAGTAGTTTTATCAATTGTGTGTATAGCAGTAACTGAAAAGGTGTAAAAATCAATCACAAAATAATTTGCAACAGCCTAAAGTTTTGGGCAGTTGGCCAGGTTTTCACTCATGTTACATGTTACCATCTGACTGCCCCAGCCCTCCTCTTCTCTCTCACAGCAGGGATGGGAATAATGGCTTTCTGCAGCTCTACCAAATTGGGCAGCACAGCCATGGCCCAGAATCAATGTCCAATACTTTTATCATCCCAGGTAACTGCCAGCTTAGCCAACTACGCCTACAAACAGCCCTGCAGAGTTTGTTTGTAGGATTTCCTTGTGTCCAAATCTTGCATGGATACATAGTATTATAGTAAGAGAAAAAAAAAACTAACCTTTTTTTTCCACTCAAAATACTTTTACTTTTAAAGGAAGTGAAATGTCTTCACACTCACTACTTAAGTCTCAGAGAGGTGGAATGAGGAGTTAATGGGAAATCAAATACAGATGTGAATTCTACCCCTGCTCAGAATATGACAAAGGCGAGCTCCCATCTTTGAGTCCTAAAGGGACTGAAAAGCCACTTTAAAATGTGACCTAGTACTCCTTTGCATTCAACATGACTTACATTGGCAACAAGAGGACTCCAAGACAGAGCTACACTGTCAGCATCTCTCCCTTTACAGAACTTTGCCTGACACTGTACCGTCGATATATTTTTAAAATTTCAGCAAGAGATGGGACTGCCATTTCTCCACAATCCTGATGCTATAAAGGACTTTCACATTTTTCCTCAGTCTGCTTTCTTTAATTATTTCTCTGCATTGTTCAGATTACACAGCCAGAGTTGCACAAAGAGAAAAGTAACAGAACCAAGATATTACAACAAAACCTCATAAATCAGCCCATTGTCCCTGAGAATCTATCTTTGCTAATATATCATGGTAAATGCAGTTTGTCTCTAGAAAAGTTAAAATAAAGAGGATAATCTGAAACAAGACAATCTATCTTTCTAGACTGTGGTCATTTTCCCAGGACCCGGAGGCTTGCTCCTGAAATCCTCCATGTAAGAAAACTCCAGAGCACCCTTTCTGTCTCAGTCACCTAATATTGTTAGGAATGCAGAAGTGCAGATAACTGCTCCTGTGCTTAATACATTTTGCTACTGACACTGCATTCAGAAGAGATGGAAAACACCGCTGCAGTAACCCTTGTCATCATACAATATTGTATTTTTTTCTGACAAGGAAATACAGTTATCATGGTGCTGTTCGTGGTTCTAACACTTTGATTAAATGTAATCATTTGCAAAGCTAAGGTCTATTATGGTGACCACAGTAACACTTAGACAGTATTTTTCATCTTCAAAGGATGTGACAGGCATCAGCTAATTAATCCTCATAGCCCTTTTACTCTGTTCAGCTGGCTACGGACAGACAAACTCAATCCTGACTGTAAATGAGCCCAATGGTCTCAGCTTTGCCACTAGAGCTAGAGCAGGCTAATGAACGTGTTACTGTCCAATGTCAGAAAGATTATTTCTGCTGACATCAACAACAAGTTGATTTTATATGGCGCATCTGAAAAAAAAAGGGATAGATAAGTCTTGCAAAGCAATGAACCCTTGGGTTTCAATCCAGTAAATCTCATAAGCAGTCTAATTTTTCAAGTGATCCTTCTGACTTAAGCTTAAAAGCTTATGCACAACTACAGATGTTTTACAGGTCTAGGAATGCAACAACAAGCGCTTTAAGGATGAGGGCGACGGTGAATACACAGCTGAGGACAAAGACACAGATTGTTCTGGCATCCAATTCTGAACTTGCTCTTTTAGATCGTGCTCTCGCTATTAGCCACCCAACAGACAGCTTGCCAGTTCATTACCCTCCCTTTCCCATCTCTATTTTACTGTGCATAAAGGCAGCAGCCATATATTTGAGACGTGCACAGAACCATGGCCATACACTTTATTTTACACACTACATGCACCAGCAACTATTAAAACCCGATGGTGCTGAAAGGCCGTGACCATTATATATCTAGTAATGGACTAGATGCACTGCAGGGCTGTCTAAGTGTTTGGCTGCTATAGACTCTCTGGTTCCAGAAGAAACTCAGAGGAATTCTGCTTCAATCCTGATGTGTTTTTACATGTATTGGAACAAAGAATCAGCCCAGTGAATTACTATGCAATTGAATCTTCTCTGAGAATGCTTCTTAGAAAAATTCTTTGAATAAGAGGGGAAAAATTTATAAATTAATATATAATGATCCTCAGATACAGATACACATAAGTAAACATCTTCCCTGCAAAGATCTGGAGGTTTCCTATAAATTTCACAGAACTTAGGAAAAGAAATGACTACATAGCCATCCTTTTACCCAAAAACTCCTCCCTTCATCATCAAGCATCACATCATCCCCTTTCTCTTTTCTCTTTCTTCTTCCCCTTAAATGGGCACATTGAATCTTTAGGATGCTTAGAATTTTCTGGTTTGAGCTACCTACCAGGTAGGTGAGATGCCTGGGTAAAGGAAAAAACACTGATGCCTTTTCATCCACCATAGCACTTTCTTTTAAGCTCATATGAAATAGGACATTCCAAGGAAGACTTACCATCACTATGATACTGATACTTGCTTCATCTCATCACCATACATCTGAAGTATGTATCTTGTCCCCCTTCACAATTTTTCATTCCCCATATCTTACATTTCATTGCTTTCGCATTTCTTCCTTAAGTTCAGCCCTCTTATTTTAAAATTCCTCCTTGAAGTTAGTGTCTTCTCTGACACATTTACTTTTCTTCTAAAACAAGGTATGATCACTTAGAGCTTTCCCTCAGCTCATCATTCTGCCTAATTCCCATGCCTGTCTCTTTCTGCTGCATTTTAGCTCTAGGAGTACACATAAACCAGACTGACAGCTGCATGTAAGGAATGACAGATCTGCTTACCTCCATTAAACCTCAGTTGGGTATACTTGCCTTGGCATTCCTGGAAGAATAATGCCGTGATGGAAGGCTATTTAATAAAAAAAAGTGTCTGGAGTTCATTCCCTCAGAGGTTTACTACAGCCTTTACTGAAAACCCCTCACTGAACTCCCTTCACTATATAGGCTCCAGGTGTTTAGAAGGCCCTTTGACTCATAGGCTTACGTAGGAACTACAGGGCACAAGTGCTGAACCCTCTAAACTTCCCAAAAAGGCAAGTACATCTCACACCTCCATCCAGAGGATACTCTAATCTACAGTTTAACTTGCTATTAAATGTGTAAAATGTGAATCGTGTGAAAGCTGAAGCCAGTAAATCAAAAGCTATGCAGATTCTTATTTTATACTAATTCTTCAAAGATTATATAAATTAGACTCTTATACAGAATTACAGCACAAGCTGTATAAAAAATTTTGAGCACTTGTTACATGAAAATAAACACTATGATTGCTTGAATTCTAATTCAGAAATCCTCACACGAGGAAACACTAAAGGTGAAAAATCTGCTAGGGAGAATTCCCTGAATAAATAAATAATATTTTTTTCTCTGTGTCTGATACATCTCTGGTACAGATTCAATTTTCTGAGTTTCAGTGCAATTTTCAGTCCCTAATACATTGAAGGTCTACTAAAGAAGTCTTCTATGACTAAAATAACACTGGTTATTTTAAAATAATCAATGCCTCAGACAGATAGAGCAACCACAGCACACTGGGTCTTGAAGAAAGAGGTTAGCCTAATGTTCGACAGCCCAAGGGAAGGACGAATGATATTTATATTACCTCTGAATATGAATAAGAACACTAAAGGTTAAAGGGTTATTCCATTAACTCAATCCATCACCAGACAGCATGAAAATTGTATTATGTTTCCGGACAAGGTCTTAGGAGAATTGTAACAGGTCCATTGATGTTATTTTTGATTCTGCTTAAATTAAGTGAAGGCTTTACATTTAAAAGATTTTTATTTGGCCATATATCAATATTCAATTGCACATTTTAATTTATCCTTTCCTGCATACTGTAAAAAATTTCTTACTCTGATTTATGGGAATATTTAATTAGCAAATGCTATATAAGTAACTGCCTTACAAATGTTTGTCTTATTAAAAAGCAGTTGCAAGTCATGTACAAATAAAACCTCTTAATAAGATTTCGGATTGAAAATTTCTATTTCAAGATACATTAGTTTGGTAAGTTATCCTCTGAAAAATACAAAGATGCTCACAGACTGTGTCCTCTGGCCCCCTCCCATCCAAAACTAACACAAGGTATGACTCTGGCAGTTATATGACACACAGAGAAGAATTAGGAAGACAGTGGTGATATAGTTGTGTTATGATCTCGCTTGGTTTAAATGTCAATCTACTGCTCCTAGAGATTCATCACTCCATCCACAGAAAGCTTGACTGCTCAACTGTCACTTTTAACTAGCAAGAATAAGAAGAGAGTCTGGTCCATAAAAATGTTCATCTTAGGTTTTCTGAAGACCAAAGTGAAGGTGGAAATCTCCTTCTTCTCAAGCTATTTGCTCACTTGTGGTGTACTAAATATTTTGTTCTGAAGCTAACTCTCCTCTCCTCCCACACAATCTCCTGTGCAAGTTTACACTTGTATACAGGCAAGGGGATCTGAAACCACTCTTCTTAGAAGAATGGCAAAGCTGTCCTAGCAAGTCTGTGATGAAAAATTTAGGCAGGAGGCAGTATGCTGCTTCTAGATGACGAGAGCAGTAACTCTTTACTGCTCATTAGTGGTACTGGAAAGCCTTACTCCTTTCCTCAGCAGTAACTGTCCTCCATCCTTTCTATTCCAAACCCATCCACCATCAGGAGCAGCCCTTCAAACTGCCACACCAGATGAAAAGCACATTCCTTTAGGAGATGGATGGACAGAGTAGGCAGCATGGCCACCATTTACTAGGCCAGTTCTATTGCTTCAGAGTTGACTGACCTGGAAATTTGCATATGCAAAAAGAAAATGTATATTCTAATCCATTAAACCATGAGTAAATAAAAAAAAATGTTATCACCTGCAACCAGAAAGAATCTATTTTATCATATGGGTTGAAAAGTTACAGGACATCTATTAATTGCTTAAAGTATTTGAAAGAACCAGAAGTTAAGTACCAGGCATCGATTCACACCTACTATCCACAATGCACAGACAAACACAATTACACTCAGAGTATGAAATGTAATGCCTCTATATTATGTAGGCATAGCAGGCAGGCAAGGTCATTCTGAAATTATCACAAAAAAACAACATGGAAGCGGGGGGATCTCATGCATTCATTCTTAGTAGTCTTATCTCCCCTGTGAGGAGGAAAGATGAGTTGCTCGCTAAGTAAACTAAGTAAAATCCCAGTGAAGAGAAGGCAGCTTTGTAGTTGGTGTAGTTGGCTCATGCTTTTACTTTTTTTTTAATGCATGAGAATAGCTGTTAATGCTATATAGTCTGAATGTCAGATCTGCTGCAGTCTGTTTAATATGAGAACTTAATACAACGGTTTGAAAAGATTCAGGAAGAAATACATAACATTTATTGGAAATTTATGGATGACCTAAGATACCTACTGAGAATTTCCTGAAGGAAAGTAACCTTAAGATAGAGCAATCATCTCTACTTCCTCTGACCTTTTCTGTACCCCTAGCCCAGGAACACTTGGTGGAACAGCAAAAATGAGAAGCTATTGTCTCCTTGGATAATATTAAATTTGGCCAATTACCATTTGGCTTCCAAGAATCAAATAAATTTAGAAGATGAAAAAAGCCCAAATTCTTTCTTTGCTTTCTGATTGGTGGGGCAAATACTGCTTTACCATACCTGGTCATATGGTTTTTAAACTGTTAACCATTTCATTAATTTAACTGTCGATATTAAATACTGACTCTTTTTCTTATTTTCCCTTGGAACCCATTCTCAAATCTCCCCATACACCTACACCATTTCTTAAAATATCAATGTTCCAGCCTTCTTATATTTTGAAAATATATGATATCAATATCATGTCTGTAAATATGATAATCTTGCTACTGGCATAAAAATTACACTTAATAAACATGTTAAGGTTTTCCTGTATTCAATAAATCAGAAATTCAATGAAGGAGAAATAAACTGTGTCCCATTCTGGATTCTCAGTTCAAGAAAGACAGGGAACTACTGGAAAGAGTCCAGCACAGGGCTATGAAGACGATGATGGGAATGGAGAACATCTCTTGTGAGGAAAGAATGAGAGACCGGGGTCTGTTTAGCCTGGAGAAGAGAAGACTGAGAGGGGATCCTATCAATGCTTATAAATATCTAAAGGGTGGGTGTCAAGATGATGGTGCCAGACTTCAGTGGTGCCCAGAAACAGGACAAAGGGCAGCAGGCACAAGCTGGAACACAGGAAATTCCATCTCAACATTAGGAAAAACACTGATTTTTTGAGGGTAACAGGGTACTGGAACAGGCTGCATAGAGAGATTGCAGAGTATCCTTCCGTTGGGATATCAAAACCTGCCTGGATACATTCCCATGCTTTAGGTGTACCTGCTTTGGCAGGGGCGTTGGACTAGATGATCTCTGAAGGTCCCTTCCAACCCCTATCATTCTGTGATTCCTAGGCAGGCCATCTATTTAGTTTGATGTCAAGACTAGACAAAACACATTTAAATAGGTTAAAAGAGGAAAAATTACACAGTGAAACCCCAAAATAAAAGATGATAGGTAAGCATCAAAATAAGCAAGTTTCTTAGATATAGATAAGCAAAGATGCAAAATCCTGTAGATTTTCAACTTAAACTTTAGTATATTAGTTGTGATTTAGGGGAGAATTAATAATTTCTAAGTTACAATTTAAGGATGGCCACACCCAGTCCTTTGGAGCATAGAGCTGAAACTCATATTTTGACATTCTTCAGCAACATCTGAAAAAAAATGCATTTTTATACACTGTGGACTGTTTTTCTAAACTAAGGCAAGACATACAAGCCTGGAAAATAACTTCAAGTTACAGAGAAGGTAAACACTGTGTATCACTTAAGACAAAGTTTATCTTCAAGGTTTTTTTCAATTCTGTATGGCAGGAAAATTTCAGAGCTTTCTTGTGCATAGTTGCGTCTGAACAGATAGACATAGGAATTTGGAAGGTCTAAATATAGGTTCATTTTACATGTAGCAATAACAAAAATAGTGTACCATAGTGTATCATACTTCAATCACCTCATTTTATAGACAGGTCACTAAGTGGTAGCATTTAATATAAGATTGCCATCTCACAATACTGAAAACATCAGATAATCTAAAAGTATGGTTGATAACAGATTAGGAGCAACTTAATCAGTTCTTAAAACACTATCATAGCAGAAAGTGACTAAATTGTCTACCGTCTTAGATTACACTGTGTGAAGAACACACAGAATGACAGAATACATTACAAGAATTACTACTGAATCACCAAGAATGATCTGGAGGACATATGTTGTATTATAAATGTTTTATGTATTTTATGAGCTCTTTCACACTGTAATTAAGAACTTGGTCTTATTTACTCCTCTGTGGATAAGGAGTACAAAATTATCAGAGCATTTGTATTCACTATTATCCTTTCGTTAAAGGCTTGAATCACTCCAAGAAAAATACAAGTATTAAGAACTAATTTTGTTATGTCCAGACTACACCACAGTGCACAAATAGAAGGCTATATACAGCACTATTCATTTCACCACATTTCAGACACCTGAATTAGCTGGCTAAATTTACCATCTAATCTCATAGTAAAGTCATAGAAGTATAAAAGCCTTCAATATTTATCAGAGAAGGTAAATCAGAGTACCTCCCTTTCTCTATCTATCAGTTTTAGGAATCTACTAAGCTAGACACAACTGGCTTTTTAAAACAGATTTTTAAATGTAGGCACTATACATACACATTATACCATCGATATGTATTAGGATCTCATTAGAAATTTCTCCTACAGCTAAAATATGGAATTAGAGATGGAAATTATTTATAATCATAAATCATCTGGAATGTTAAGCTAACAGAGACACATAATTAGCTTCATTTCAAGGTGGGACACTCCAAGCCAATGAGCTAACTCTTTTATTAAGAGTGAACAAGTCAATGCCTTCTTTTAGAACAGCACCTTCCTGGCTAGCCTCTTCGGTGAATATGTCTTCTTTTCTTTAGGCAATGAAAAAAAGAATCTGAAAGATTATTTTGAATAAAAAAAATAGTATTACTGGTTTATTTCCCAGTATTTTCTAATGTGTTTTCCACTACTAAAAGTTACCATTTTAGGCTGATGGCTTAAAGTCATTACAGCATTTCCATAACCTGCAAACTACTTCACATTTTAATCTCAGTTGACTTCATAAATTCCCTATCCCTACATTAAATAATAAATGTTCTCAAAGGGCAGTTATTATAACTAATGGGACATTTGACACTCTGGTTTCTATACTTTTTTGTGATGCCTCAAGCAGTTCTGCTTGTTCTACATCACACAGTACATATGTGATCATTAAAACGTTCAGAGTTATCAATGGTTAATTAAAGCTTCTTTAACCAATCATACTAACTTTACAGTGCTGATAAATCCTCAATGGTCTGGTTGTCCTTTCTTTTCTAATTATACCAACCCTGTTATCTTTTGTAAAAAGTTATCAGGTTCCACTAAACAAGTACCTGTATTTTTATGACATGCAAATACAGCTAATACTGTGCTGACAGATCCACTGAGCTTTACTTTGCTGTGGATGTTTACAAATGGTTTCATAAAACTTTTTAAGAAGAGATTGTTTAGTGCCTGTGTAAACTCATTGTGTGGTGCTTAAGTTAAGAAGTGTAACAATACAAATAACATTACGGTCTTATTAATCTCTGGCTAGGAAGTGAATTTGTTTTAAGGATTTTATGGATTTCAACAAACTATATTTTTTAAAAAAAATGTACTTGAAGCATATTTATCTGCTGAATGTACCGTTTTAGTAATCTCTGCTACTAAGTTACCTCTTCATAAGTTAGCAGCATAACATTTAGCCTGTAAAAACAGGTCCTTTGTCAATTAGCATCATAACAATTCTTTCTCTATGCTTTTTAAAATTTTATTGTTCCCTTGTTCCAGACAACTCAGAAATACATTTAAGCTTGTGCCGAGTCCTTGTGATCAGCTCAAAATGTACTACTGGATTTATAAGTATCTTATATCCATACCTAAAGTCAAGCAAGTGTTTCACTGTAAGCAAGTAGAGAGAAGATTTCCATAAACATCACTAAACTTCCCAATTATGGACTTTGACTTTAAAATAAATTACAGTCATGAAAGTTGGGTTAAAAACAAATTAATGGGAATCACTTTAGCTTCTTCTGATCAACTACTATTTTGATTTCCCATCAGTTAGACATTCCTACTTATTTGAAAGATTAGTTGTTGACCTGAGTTTGGTCTTTTTCTACTAGATATTCTCAGAAAAACAACATTCATCCAATATGGGATCATTTAAAAACAAAAACAAAATATGATGTCAGAAGGGCCAGGAACATTACCAATGTTACAGTGAACTTACGAACTGCTTCCTATTTTAAGTAGGCTCATGCACATTTTGTCAGTTAAGATCAAAGGCAACAAATAGCCATAAAGAATGTCCTTTAAATATACTAAATACCTCCCACCCACTTTAAAGAAGTCTTTCTTTCTAGAGTCAAAAAAAATAAAAGAAAATGCAAAAACATGGTTAGCACTGGAT
The DNA here is from genome assembly GCA_004320125.1 of Scolopax mira. Taxonomy (NCBI): domain Eukaryota; kingdom Metazoa; phylum Chordata; class Aves; order Charadriiformes; family Scolopacidae; genus Scolopax; species Scolopax mira. The sequence goes on along the minus strand of BJBW01000347.1, from coordinate 143,845 downwards.
GTGCAAGAGTGGAATGGACAAAGACTGTTTGAAAGCTTGAAGAATGCTTTCAAAATTAATTGAGCCTTCCCAGTTACCTCTGAAACAAAATTACTTTGTTCAGCTTCTGTTTTACCTACCCATCAGCTTGGGAGTAAGATTGTCTTCTACTGAGTTTTTTAACTCAGTAGGACTCAGTAAAGGACTAAGTCCTTTACTGGATGCATTGGAAAGGCTTCCCGAAAAATAATAATTTCTTGTTGTCCTATTGCCATAATATTGTTAACTGTGCAATTAGCTCACGTTCTGAAAAAAGAATTCCTAAATCATTGAATTCATTCCAACAATGTTAAATTGTGCTACTCTTAGTTGAAATTCCACATACAACTACTAGATACTCTAGGCTCAAACGCCTCCTGTTCTATGCAGTCAGCAAAAGTACTGGCAGAACTATTAACAATCACTACTTTAATTGTAATTTCACTGATACAAATACAACTTATATAAGTTGTACAACTTATTAACAAGATACAACTTAATTTGACCCTGGTCAAATTTATTGACCCTGGTCTTCAACCATCATAAAAGACCCTTAGGCCCAGGAAAATTAATCGAGTTATGGCAATCTCTAAACAACAAAATGAAAAACCTGTTGGGTATTTTACCTGTAATAGTTCTACTTCTCTGCCATGCGGGCAGACTACCTTTTTTTTTTTTTTCTCTGAGCCTAGTGAAAATGAGATCTTCAAAGTGAGGGAACAATAATTAAGCTTCGGTAACTGATTTTATAACTGATTTTATATTATTTCATTTGTATATAGACCTGTTTAAATTCTAATGAAGCTCACAAACATACACACACATGGAAAATCACTTGTTTGATTTAGGCCATCTTTGTTACATCAAGGCTAATTTCTTTGGACTAACCCACAATACAGGGCATGTAGCAGAATTTTCTACTTGGCAATTCAGACAGGTAAAAATGCAACCTACTTTGAATATGTCTCTAGAGGAGAAATTGACCTTACATCAACTCACAAACCTATTAGATCTTCTCTGAAATATATAGGTAATCCAACAATAAATTCAGCTTCGATTTCACCATGCCACGATACAAATCCACGGCCCTCCCACTCCTACCTCTCAAGGGCTTGGAGATGAGCAAAGAGTTGGAGTGTCTTCCCTACACTGAATGCCTGAATGAATTTGATTTTTGCAGCCTGGAAAAGGCTGAGAGCTGTGGTAAAATTTTATAAAATTAAGTAACAAGGAAGAAAAGGTGGACAGAGTTCAATTAAGCACTCTATTTCAAAGAATAATAAACTAGAAACTCAGGATAATAAATTAAGCTAGGAGAAGCCAGGTTTAAAAGATATGGTTATATTGTGGAACTCCTTGCCATAGCATATTTTATTATCTATGTTCCACAGGGGTTCATAGAAGAAAAATCCTCAAGTGGTTGATAAATACCTTGATAAAATATTTGTATCAGTGTCCCAGAAAATAGCTTAAGGCTGGAAAGGTACAATAAAGAATACCACAGAATCATAGAACCATTTAGTCTGGAAAAGAACTTTAAAATCATCAAGTCCAACCATTAACCTAGCACTGCCATGTCCACCACTAAACCATGTCCCAAGTACTACATCTACATGTCTTTTAAGTGCCTCCAGGCTAGTGACTCCACCATTTCTCTGGGCAGCCTGCTCCAGTTCTTCCTTTTCAGTGAAGAATTTTTTTCCTAATATCCAATCTAAACCTCCCCTGGCACAACTTGAGGATGCTTCCTCTCATCTTATCACTTCTTACTTGGGATAAGCAACCAATCCTCTCCTTGCTACAACCTACTCTCAGGTAGTTGTAGAAAGCAATAAGGTTTTCCCTCAGCCTCCTTTTCTACAGGTTAAACTACCCCAGTTCCTTCAGCTGATGCTCATATGACTTGTGCCCTAGACCCTTGACCCACTTCATTGCTCTTCTTTCAACAAGCTCTGTATCTCTTTCTTTCTTGTAGTGAATGCCCAAAAACTGTACACAGTGTTCAAGGTACAACCTCGTCATAAGGGAACCTGTAGGAGAGCCGTAGAGGGACCCTTTGGCAGGAATTGTAGTGAAAGGACAAGGGGCAATGGTTTTAAATTGGAAGAGGGGAGATTTAGATTAGACACCAGAAAGAAATTCTTTACAGTGAGGGTGGTGAGGCACTGGAACAGGTTGCCCAGGGAAGTCGTGGATGCCTTATCCTGAAAGTGTTCAAGGCCATGCTGGATGGGGCTTTGAGCAACCTGCTCTAGTGGGAGGTGTCCCTGCCCATGGCAGGGGGGTTGAAACTTGATGATCTCTAAGGTCCCTTCCAACCCAAACCATTCTATCATCATTGCTGAGTACAAAGGGACAAACGCTTCCTACAGTCTTTTCTAGGCTTTCATATTTGATCACTGTCTGAGACAGAATATCAGGTTATGTGGATGTGAGACCTGACTCAATGTAGCCATCCTTATGCTTTACTGCAAGTGTGCATGAACCTAAACTAGCATTTCTCTACTTTTCATCTATTCCAAATATCACATTTGAAAAAGAAACATGAAGAAAGGCTAATTTTTACTGTATTTCACAAATTGTTGTTATTTTTTTGTTATGGGGTAATTTCAATGTAAGAAAAAACCACTGCACTGTGTCTATATGCCTCATTTTCATGTTTGACTTCAAGTAGAACAAAGATTAAATCTCCAGTGCGCTTATTCTTCCTATAACTTTTATTTAATACAGCTCTGATTCTTCTTTTGAATGCACAAATATTCATGTAAGGAAAAGACCCAGAGAAGCATTTCTTCCTCTCATAACTTTCTAAACAATTCTACAGCCATGGAGTTGTGATAAATGTCAATAATATACATATGTTCCATATGTTCCATCCTTTACAGGTTAGTTGTGGGATGGAATGATACTCGGATTCAGATCAATCTCTCGCCATTTTTCTGTCCTATTCTGGAGTGAATGAAAAAAAATTCCCACTGGTCTCTTTTTTCATTTATTCATTTAATCTTCTTAACACTTTTCAAGTCTGTTGCTAAAAGATAATCAAAAGAAGAAAAAACTACATATGGAAACTAAGTAAACGTCCTTACTTTAGGAAGAGAAAGCTTCCAGAGTACCTAGCCATTTTTCCAGCTGGCACAAGATGTAATGTATACTATACAGCAACCCCGCTCTGTCCTTTACACCAGAGAGAGATTAGTTGCTCCCCACAGACTATAAACTACAACTGGCAACCTTATACAACAAGAACAGGCAGCCACAATCCACTAAACTGATTCAGTGCCAAATGCCTCCAACCAGCCTTTCGGACAAGGGAGCAAACCATAATTTTTCAGGTAAATACATTCCACTAAGTGAGTCCTTGCATTTCAGGCAAATGAGGAGGGGAGCAAATGAGAGTACAAGAGAGAGAAACTGGAACATAGCAGCAGCACAGCAATAGCAGCTCAGATCCAATGTAATTAGCAGTCATTCTGGAAAATGCTAAGAAAGTCAGACCAAGCACTTTGCATTTGGAACTAATACCCAAGGCTACATCGTGGCAGGCATCCAGAAGAACAAAACAAGGAGTCTGAAGGGCGTAAAAGCACAGACTGTGTGAATGCTGCTTTCTATTCATGCAGTTGGTTAGACTCTGGGACTTCCCTAGAAAACTTTGTTCAGTCTTGCCTACCAGAGACCAGTGAATACATATCAAATGGCAGCATAAATGGTAGTCACCTGCTGCCAGCCATCTTTCAAGAGTATTGCTACTTCAGACATTCTTGAAGGCACTGTGTATATTTACAGCATGAGTAACATCAACCAAATACCATTTACTGGACAAACATCATCAAATACCATTTAGAAATCACAAAGGCAGACAGTTTTTTATATCAGGAAGACATAGGTAGCAACATAACATTTGTCACTTCACAAAATGATCAGCCTGTAATTGAAAAAAATTTACCTTGCCTCCCTCTTCCTATCCATCCATATTACAATACAAACCTGTCCCTGAGCACCTCTGGTCTTTGATCCAGAAGGTGCCAAGATTGAAATACGCTTAATTTAGTAACAGTGAACTACAGTGCTCCATTCCTTTAAAAGGCTCTAGGCAGGAGGAGGATGGGTGTTGCTTGGTGTCTTGAATCAGTAGGAGCCTTGGAAGGAAGGAGAGGCTATTCCTTCCTGCAAGCAGCAAAGGTACTTAAGTGCCAGAAAGGTTCTCTTGTGCAAGTTAGCAAGGGGCTCATGGGACAGGAAATTGCTGCCTTGGGAGAGCACACAGTGGGAAGAAAAGGATATTTTCAAACATCCAGATATCCAAAACAGGAGTTCATCTCTTTCGAGGGATGAAAAAGATTTACTTGCACTAATCCAGTCTCAGAACTTGGACTAATAGCATGCCTGCAGGACAAGAGAACTTGGCAAAGATAGTAAGAGAAATTCTGTTTGCAAACAGTCTTTGCTCTCTGTCATGTTCTGAGCTCTAGTCTCTAATGCTTCTAGTCTCTAATTCTAGCTCTGTTCTAATAAAACCAGCATTACAGATTCAAAACATATTCAGTGTTTAGGGGATGATAAATTCAAGACTGACTCCAGTCCCATTAAACAGGCACTAAATGATATTTCAAAATATGGCCCAGAGTCTTCTGCTTTCAAAATGGCACTAAAAATGGAAGTCTGGCAATCCTCTGTGCAGTGCTACCCCACGAGACTCAGTTAGGGCTGAAACAGGCACTGCAATGAGAACCTCGTAAAGAGGAAGCTTCAGCAAAAACATATTACTGAGACACAGCTGGAGTTGCTTTGTTGAAAGAAAGAGTACTGACTAGTTTAAGTTGCTTTTTTTTTTTTCTTTTGAAATCTATAGGTAATAGTGAATAAAAAAATAAAAAAGTGTTTCTCTTTTAAAAGGAGGAACAAGCTGTTAAACACACACAGACACAGAAGCCTCTTCCCACCAGCTGGCTACCAGCTGATAATTTCTCACCTGGTAGAAAACATTTTTTCCATCTGTCTGTATATTTTCCCAGTTAGCACCATACAATACAAAAAAGCATAATGCAAACATGGACCAGGAGAAATCTTCTGGAAAGAAGTAAGATTCCTTCCTGTCTGGAAGCAGCTTTAAAAAAAATTGTTGTGATAGGACAAGAAGTTATGGTTTTGAACTGAAAGAGGGGAGATTCAGAATAGATATATAAAAGAAGTTTTTTACACTGAGGGTAGTGAAACATTGGAACAGATTGTCCAGAAAGGTGGTAGATACCCAACCCCTAGAAACATTCAAGGTCAGGATGGACAGGGCTCTGAGCAACCTGATCTAGTTGAAGATGTTTCTGGAAAGTCCCTTCCAACCCAGACTATTCTATGATACTATGATAAAATGCCTGTCATAGACTTCAGTATGGAGCATGATTCATCAAGTAAATAGAAACAGGATCTAAAAAATAAGTAGAATTAAAATAATTGAGGACAGGGAATGGGTTTGCATGTTTCTTTCCTTTTAAAAAGCAGAGGTGTATATTTTCTCCTAAAACTTCTATTCAAAAATATCATTAGGATATGAATTTTTGTATTCTAAAATTTCCCTGGTATATTTACATCTGATAGGACTCTCACAAGAAAAGGACTAAAGATATTTAACCTTTTAGAAATCTGAGATTTGACTCTCTGAACATTTGCTCAAACAGTAGGATTTTTGGAAACTTTACAGAGTCGTGGTCATAACATTATTTATTTTTACAAATGCCAGTGTAAACATCAGGGAATAAAAGGGTAGAAGATAGTGTGAGTAAGGATAGCTAAAAGATTTTTCCAATTATAGTTACTATTACATCTTTATCATCACTGGTACATTAACTATTATAAGTTGTACATTTTGTCCAACAATAGCGTCCAAAAAAAATTAAATTTATTGGGATTCTATGGTGCTAATTTAAATTGATGTAAAATTAATTTATTGTGAATGTTGGAAGACACTATTAATCTCCTGTCAACAGAGAAGCTGCATTCCTACAAGCAATACTAAGAACCATAATTTTCAGCCAGCCCAAAAGCACTTGTATGTCATGTTTGACTACACAGTTTCTCATGAAAAATATGTATGTGTAATTTTTCTAATATTACTGGAACTGGTGAATGAAAGGCCGACTGTAATCATTACCTTGAATGACTGTAAACAAATGCAAGTAGAAAATCCAAGGAGAGTTATCATATCTTTAGCTCCCACACAAGAAATAACTAGGAGTTCATCAATGATGAAGAGATATTCAATAATATTCCTCTAATAATTTAAAAAGAAAAAGTCCCAGGTATACTGAAGCCAAGTAATCATTCACAAAATTACTCAATATAATGAGAAAAAAACACACATTGAATTGGTCTCTTCAAAAGCTCAAATATTAAATCTGCATCAGTATCCCTATGTTATTAGGCTGCAATAAGAACAATCTGCAATAAAAAAAAAAAACAAACAAAAAAACCCCAAACTATCTCCAGCAGATAGGAGATCAGAAATAAATTTTTAGCCAAACTAAATCAACCCTCCTGAAGTTCAACATATCCCATTCTTCTGAGAGCTCCCTTACTATTCAAAAACTGATGTGAAGAATTATGTTTTTCCTCTCATTGTTTCCTATTAACAACTTTTAATTATCTAGACTATAAACAGCTATTCTGGTAAATTTATAAACTATAGTATAACACGGAATATTGCATGTTTACTTATGATCAACAAAGTTTGGCCCTAAATTTTCCAAGTTTAGAATGAAAAATTATTTTTAAAATGAGATCCAAAAATCATTGCAAAACTTATAGGCATTGGGTTGGGTGGGTTGAAGGAGGAGGGAGCCTCCTTCAGTGGTTGCCAGTGAGAGGATGAGGGGCAAAGGGCACAAGTTGGAACACAGGAGGTTCCACTCAAATATGAGAAAAAACAATTTCACAGTGAGGGTGACAGAGCCCTGGAACAGGCTGCCCAGGGAGGTCATGGAGTCCCCTTCTCTGCAGATTTTCAAGACCCTCCTGGATGCAGTCCTAAGTGACATGCTTTAGCTCTGGGCAATCCTGCTTCAGCAGCAGAGTTGGACTAGATGATCTCTACGGTCCCTTCCAACTCTAAAAATATTCAGTGAAATTCAATTCAGTGAACAAACACAAAGAAAAGCCACAGTGATATTTGTATACTCACTTTTCTTTAATGTAAGTTTAAGCTAAATTTCTTTAATCTAATAGTTTTTAATTAAGCATTGAATCCTCCAAATATATTCACCTTATGAAAATCATGTATATTTTGCAATATTTTGTGACACAGGATTTTTTTTAAAAAAACTGTTCATTTTTTATGAAGCATATACTATTCAATGTATTATATTTATTAAAGTGGTTTGCCTAAAGTTACTTTGGCCAATACTCAATTAAAAATTTATTTATACCATAGGCTAAACTACCAAAGACATGAAGATCAAACTCATGAATTTCTGGGGATTTCTGAAGCTAAATACTAGAGAAATTTTCGAAAAAAAGTTTAGAAAGATAAACATTAGCACAATACATGACAGAGGCTTGTTATTTTCCATACTTCCAGAGAAATTCAGGAATAAATGTCATTAAATGGCTATATGGCCATTTACCATCCATCAAAAATGCAAATTCTTAAACTCAGTAAGGACTTAGCATAGCACAGTAACTAAATTGAATGCAGTCAAAGTATTGTGAATACTTTGACACCAGCCTAAAAGGTGGATCAGGGAAAACATATTCTACTATCTATATTTAGTAAGAAAATTTCAATAACATGGAGGTTGCCTAGACCAGCTAATATTAACTGCCTTTACTCTTACCCTTCCATCTAGTTTCTTATGATTCACAGTGCCTAAGACGAGAAACAGAATCACAGCTCTAACAAAGAAATTATGTACTTCAGTGTTATCAAGGCTAGGATACAGATGGAAAGATTTTGCGTAGCAAGACCCCAAACACAGTAACTTTTCTTCATGTCACCACTCCATTATAAGTAATACCATTATGAGGGGAAGTTTCCTGCATATTTTTTATGGGACTAAGTTCCTGACTATAAAACCAATCATTATAAAAGGATCTACTCTGTGTTCTCAAGCAACCAAAACTACAAGCACTGGAAACTCAATTATGTCATGTATTAATATTTCATAAATTAAATTTCATAAGATATACTTGGTTGAACAGAGTAACTAAATTAAAACTTGATTTATAATTAAAAACTTATCAATCACTCCAAGAACATTAGCACGACCCACATTTTATATTTGCTACTCCAGTGTCTCCAGCAATTGTAGTACAACTTGTGAAGTGTTATTAGTCTTCAGTTTTATGTGGTAGACAACGTTTGTGGCAATGCAGAGGGCATTTAAAAGAGATCAGCAATGGCATAATGGTTTATTACATTAATGATATGTGAAAACACTAGAAAACTGCAAATATATGGAGAAGCATTAAATTTCAAAATTGCAGAATACTCAAATTTTAAGTAGGTCTGTATTCTAGTAAGCTGTGCATGATCATCAAGGACAGAAGCATGTCAGAAGTGGGAGGGCAGCCATTTAGAGAGAAAGACAAGCATTTTGTAATATCGTCTGTATGATTACTTATCCATTAGGCCAGGATTGGATTGAGTGGAAAGCACCATGAGGTCATTAGGAGTCTTTCCAAAGAGTTAAAAAGTAGAAAAGTGGGCTGATTTTAAAATATGAATCATTAATTTCCCTTATAATTATAAAGTTCACAACACCAATACATTAGGCTGATATATTTAGAGATTCCTCATTTGGTATGGTTACGCTGCTGAAGTTCAGCTGATATCACAGAATTTATGAATAGATTACCCATACTACAGAGAGTTACTTTCCTTTTCTGTCAAAACTGCTTTAGGAGTTAGTAATTTATAGATGGAGTATGGCATGTTTGATTAAGCAAAACTTTTAGTAAATTTGGAGATTAGATGAAGAGTTAGCAATTTGTCTAAGTGAGTTATTGGATCAAAGTTGACAACACCTTGTCCATATAATTTCATACAGACAAATATACACAACTTCATCAAGAAGTCTTAGACTATAGGGTTCGATCAAGCACTTCTTCACCAACAAGATTCCTAAATAGAAAGCCCTTCTGTAAGATGCAGTTCATTACATTCAGCTTCTGGTAGAAAGGCCAGAAATATTAAATGTTAACACCTAACTTAATTAAAACTCTGCCTTTTTCACAATGTAAAACTTGAAGAATTTCGATTAGCATTAACAAACTCTAGTATTTTGCAAAATGTGTTCATAAACTCATGAATCTAACAGACTTCTTATAGACTATAAAAGCCATTAAGACCAAAGTCCTAAGTGTTTTTTCTTTTGTTGGCTTACTGTTCCGAATTCACTGAGAGATAAAAAGAAATCCAATATATCTTCTATTCAAAAATATTTACATCAGCAACTCCTTAATCCAGAATTCTGCTTATTAGTCCTCTGAAAACTTGAGAGGTGCCTGTTGAATGGTTTTACTCAGCAGTTCCTACCTAGCTCCTTGCACAAGACGTCGCTTAGCAACTACTCTGTTGCTCATCCATAATTTTTTCTTGTTCTTTGTGACATAATTAGAAACCTGTGGGTTGTAGCAGCAGCAGAGGACCCTAGGCCTTCAAGCGTATGACATAAAGGTGCAAGTCCCATATGTTCTTTTATATAAAGACACTGAAGTCCGCTGAAGAAAATTGTTTTCTTGTGTTGCAGCTAGGGGTAAATATAAACCATTCCGAGTCTACATAACCTCAGTAATGCAGATCCTTAAGCTGCTCTATGTGTGGCTTAAGTGCAGAAGGGCAGGAGAAATATGAGAGAGCTGACTGGTAGATACACCTCTGTCTCCTTCCACAATGCCTTCTTGAATATGCTCCTCTTCACATCACCTATTTAGGCCATTTCACATGTGCCAATGTTTTTAAACTAGGACAATAGTACTATTTCTCCATTATATTATTATAGAGCATCAGACCAAAGTTCAAGATATCCTCATTGAATAAAAACATGCAGACTTTTGTTTGACTTCCAGTGAGTATGGGGTATTTCACTGACTTGGTGTTACATAGTTCTATCAATAGATATTTACCTCCTTTTCTCATAGCATTTAAATTCCTTGTAATCTGGAGGGAATTAATGCTCTCAGTATCTTTGTGAGGCAAGAAATACAATTCCCCTTTTGAAACAAAGAATATAGAATAAATGTCTCTGGTGGAATTGCAAGGTTTTTTTTTATCTCAGTCTAAGTGTTGTCTCTGATTGAGTAATAATTGAAATTGCTGAAAAATGGATAGGTGCTTTCATCGGAACCCAACAGAATAAACTAACAATATTTTATGAACAGGCATTCGCTGCAAAAAAATCTAAAACACAAACCAGACTTCTGATTGCAATGTAAATAATAAACAAAGAGGTATACCTTGCTATTTGTGCTAGGGTTGATTGGTATAAGATTGGTATAGGATGATAAAAGATTAAAGAAGAAATAAAGAGAATAAATAAAGAGAAGACAACAATTAATCTGTAGTAGGAATAAGAAACAAGAGCATGACTGAACCTCACAGTGAGAATTTGAATTTGGATTTTGGTTGCAAAAATAGCTACAGCTATTGCTTTCATTTGGATTTGTGTTGGTCCAAAGAGAAGAAAATTCAAACTCCTAGTGTTAAGATTATCACAGGATGTTAACCAGAAAAGAAAAAAGTAAAGGGAAATCCTCAGATAAGATTACAGTCTTCAGTGAAAAAATATTTATGAAACTTTTCTAATTTAGAGATTTGGAAAAGCACAGGAGAAAAAAGTGGATACTTAAATGAATATATGCTGTAGGCCAATTAAAATGAAATTCAATCTAGCAAACAGGAATACACATTTCTAAAATCCAAATGTATGAATGTAATTTTTTATGTTAATAGCATTATTCTTATTTCAAAAGGATTTCAATGAATTAATGCTTTGAAATTTTTATTTCTATAATTTTTTGTTATAGTTAAGGTCTCTGACAGTAAAATTATAAATAATCCATCCTGTCTTTGTATTTGTAAGATATTTTTTTCACATTACAAAATAGTGATTTTTCCAACTATGGAAGCTTAGTCTAGCTCTGGAATCCAACAGACTTTCTTCCATTAATGGATTCATTAATAAAAGATTCCGCAAGTCATGTCAGCCTCTCAAAGAGACATGCCTAAACCACTGTCAACAGTTACTCCACCCAGTGAAACAGATAAAATAAAACAGTGGTGTCACTTTTTTTTCCCCACTGAAAATGCAATGGATTTAATATCATCTAAATAATTCAAAGGAATGCATCAATTTCTAATTTTTTCCCCCAGAACTTTTTATTTTCTTTCAAATTCTCATATCACTATCTTTTAGGTAGGTCTAATATGTTACAGATTCTTAAATTTTAAATATTTAAATATTTCTTGTCTTAGACTTTCCATTCATGAACAGCTGACAAATAAAAAAAGTAAATTTGATCAAATTTCTCATAGGAAATTTCCGTAATTCATGAAGTATTCTAAGTAAAAATAAAAGTAATCTAAAATCATATAATCTACTGATAATGCCACATTTGAGTCCAGCTCATTTTGTTGCAGTTACCTTGGATATCCAGATAAAAAGGTAATAAAAAAAGCAATATCTGATACAAATTCTTACTAATGAAATACTCCGAATATGTACAAAGAAACAGATATTGAACAGTGGTCAATTCTTTTTTTTATGTATTCTTTCATAATATCCCTGGAAAAGCAACACTCAAGATATTACTAGGGGGGTCATTATTATTATTATTTTTAGTATTCCTGTATTTTTTATGTGCTAATCTAGGGTTGCAACAGTAAAACAAAAGAAAAACAAAAATCTACTGTTCAGTAATATTAAAGTAAAGCTTAGAAAAGAGGTATAGTTCTTAAACTGAGACATTGAAAAAAGTATTTTAGATAAGCTGAAGTATTAAAATTGTTGTATTTTACAGTCCTTATGTCACATACAATAGCTATATGTATTCTAAACTTGAGGGAATAAAGGTATCTTAAGCAAGGAAGATGTTTGACAAATAATTATTAAGCAGGAAAATGGTTGGTGCATGAACACTGTGTTAAACAAAATCAAGTTGTTTTTTTCACTACATGTGCATTGGAGATGGTAGTTATAAGGTTGGTGTAATATTTCTTGAAATCTGACATGTGAACAAGTACCACATCAACATGTACATCAGCATTAGATTTCTGTTCTGCCCAATTAAAACAAAGGTTGTATTACTGACGACTTTTTTTTTTTTTTTTTTTAAATTAAAGGACAATCTTTCTGGTCCAAATCACAATTGATGTGTACCAAAGTATTGAATTAGAGACCTGTCTTCCTCATCTTGCCTATGAAACAAAGCGGAAGGAGAAGGAAAGCTAGCATTCACATTTAGCCATATTTGAGCAGAGAGAGCTAACAAGAATATTTTCTCCATTCCTGGGCATACAGGTGTGATCATCTGCACATTTAAAGCCCTTACCAAGGGAAAGAGAAGCACACTAATCCTCTCCAAAGATCATGTTCATAAGGATATTTGATGCTAAAAACTTCAAGCCAAGACATATAGTAGGTAGAATGCTCTCCTTGGGGTACTAAACAGTTCACCTTAATTGTATGTTGCATATTTTCTCAACTGCATGTGATAGAAGGTTTCTCATGTGGTACAGGACTGCTCTAAGTTACAGAACATGGTGTTATTAGTTATTAGCAAGCATATCTCAGTGTTGTCTAGATTCCAGTGGCTGCCTGAGAAATCCTGAATAATATACTTTGTACACCTGGTGCATGAAAAAAAAAAGATCTCATTATATCCCATTATTATAATGGGCAATAGAATGCCAAGAACTTATTAACTAAAGTACCAATAATGAATATAATGCATGATGTGAGTAGTTTGCAATTCAACTGTTTTGCATAATACTCATAAGACTAACTATAGAACGATCTGGCTGTACTTTTTAAACTTTTTTTACTTATTCTCTCTTGCTTTTTTTTAAATAATTTCACAATTCTAATTAATTCCTGAGTTTCATATGAAATAATGACATATCTTTTTAAAAAATAGTATTTTGGGGAGTGACATTAAAATCTTTAACTACATCTAGGCTCTGGGCTTCTTTAAATGTATTACAGGCTATCTCCTGAAGAAAATAAACTGTCAAGCACCATTACACATCTTGATATGGCAGCATATGAAAGAAAGTGGAAACAAAACACATTTAAGACTGTATTCTGGTCACTTGTGAATAACTTTAAACCATTTCAAACCCTGACATGTAAAAACCAAAGTAATATAACTATAAAAAGCACAAATTTTTCCTAAATTATAACTCTTTTTCATGTTCATGCAAGATGTTTTAAATGGGCCACTCTTGACTGAACGTTTGGCTTGCCTCAGGTGAAGGGGGAAGGAAGAAGGGCAGAGAAGTGAAGCAGCAGAATCAAAGGATGTATGCACTGATGATGTTAGACAGTGATTTCATTCCAGAGACATGCAAGAGGACTCAGAAGTCTTTTTGAATCATGGCAATCTTGTAGGGAAAAGTGAAAACAAAAATGAAATTCAATATCCAATTACACTCAGTGGCTGGGCTATCTCCGTACCTATTAAATAGAATTATAGATAGCATCAAAATAATGAATTGTGGTGAAAATTGGTGAAAATACTTGATAGGCTATGCACTACTTTGAACTCACAGAAAGAAGTTCCTATCTGAAAAACAAGAGTACTAATGTGTTTCAATGTTTTTCCTATTTCTATGTAGCAAGTAACATTTTTTTAAGACTGTGTCAAATGGGAAGTAAACATTGCCAGAAAATAAAGAGGGGCCAATGGCCATGCCAATCATTAGAGTGGTACACCCTTTTATGTTGCAAACGTTGACTTGAGTGCACTCCAAGAATTATAGCTGTCATACCCAATATACAAACCTGAACCCTACCAGTGGAATGAAATGATTGTGACTCTTGTTACGCAAGTGCAAGAGCACTGTGAGTACATCATAAAATTTTGTACTCAACTACCTTAAGAATGGATATTTATTTCAATGATCTCTAACAAAGGAATGATTTTGTTCACTTCACAAATCTATCTTAGTCTACACACCATTGATTTCACTCATCTGAGCTGTGAAGTGTGGTTAGCGGAGTCTGGGCACCTAAAATAATCCTCCTTGAGTAGTACAGGAGTAAAAAAAACCAACCTCCACATATCTGATTTACAAGAATCTGATTTGCAAACTGGAAGACCATGGTGATTGTGAGAAGCTAAAGGAGGCAAGTTCTGTCATCAAACATTCATAATATTTATTATATGGTGAATGCAAACACTATATTTCACTTGGTGAGATGACTTAGTCATTTGAAAGAGATCATTTTCCAAATAGCCTTTCTGTCCTCAGCCACGTAACTTTAAAATGGCTGCCTTCCGTATTTCAGTTAAAGACATTTTTTCATAGCTTAATATAACCCTCAAAAAAATATTTACTAGCAAACAAACAGTAGCTACGTGGACAGCAGTGCATTATGTAATGCAAACTCTACTATATATTCAAGAAGGAAAAGTGAGAAACTCATTTATTTTTCCAAGACATGACTTTAAATTTGAAGTGTTTATCAGATTCAGCCAAGTTCAATATACTAGTGCAGACTGGTAGAGGAACATGAAAGAATACTTGATATCTCAGTGCAAAGTAACCTTTCCTTTGTACCTATCATTTTCATCTGTTATTGATCAAGATAACTGAAGCAATCTTATTTGATGCCAGCAGATAAACTGGCTAGGAGTTTGCTTCTCCCTAGCCTATCAATAAAGAGGGAAGTACTGGATTCTGGACTTTTTTTCTTCCTGCTTTCATCCTCCACCCAGTCTATACTATATTTGCAGTGATGTGGTAGATAACAACACTGTTTATATTATTTTACACAGTAAACTCTTTAAAGATTTCTATTTCTTACCTCTTCATTTTCTAAAATATTTCTCTTTCCACAATTTACTTTATTACTCTGATCTTACCCTCTATTGTGTTTTCATATAGTAGTAGGATCACTATTTTCATACTGCCAGTGCTGGTGCTATTGCTGCGGTTCAGTGTAGTTCATGAAAAGCCACTCACATTTACTTCCTAATTGTTTTACAGTTATAGCCTCTTTTATAGGCAAACTGCGATATATCTTAACCTCTTTCTTCACAAGTCTGAAATTTGTAGTATGCTTTGTTTCCTTATTTTGGAGTATGAGGCATTTCACATTAGGGGCCAGATGAGTCATGTCAACACTCTGCTCTACCAAAATGCTGCATTGACACTTGATAGCATACAGTAAGTTGTAGTAATTTAAATGTGCTTTCCTTTTCTAATATATTTTTTTTCCTGGTTCTTGTTCTTCACAATTTATTATACTTCCCACAGTTCACAGTAATCTAGATTTTATCTATTCTCAGTGCAACTTTGACTTCTGTTGTCTGAACATCCTAACTCCACGTGCTCAGTTCTTTGCCTTTTTCAGCTGTTACGTTATTATGCAGACAATGTGTTAATGCGATTGCCTGGTTCAAGAGTCTTAACTTCCCCTACCCTCCTCAAACTAGAATATTCAGTATGTTCAAAAGTGATGAATTTCCATACTATGTTTCCATGGCATATCATGAACACAAAGAGAACAGCTTCCTAATGGCACTGAGAGCAGTGGCATTTACTGAAGAAAACATAAACACTTTCACAGAAGCAGAGGAATATAGCAGTCCTCTTTTATTTTTACATGCACAAGTTCCTTTTCTGAGTTATAAGAAGCTTCTCCCAAATTATGCTAGATTCTTGCCACAGGTGACTTCAAGAGATGTGCTATAGTGTTTTGGACCAAGAACCTCACTATTTTGTCTCCAGCTCCAGCAAAACAGCAAATGCTTAGAAAAGAATGAGAAATAGATGGAAAAGGTAGGGTAGTATTCCTTCTCACCTTTCAACAGCCAGTGGCACAAGGATTATCAGATTCAGAGGTTGCATTTAAAGTATTGCATTTAATGGACATCATGGGAACCATTCTCCATGAAACTGCCTTTTCCCTCTAAATCACTCTATGCTTTTGGTTTTATCATTTGCCTGATAATTTCACTTTTTTGTTTAATGAAAAGTATCAAATAATCAGTTCACTTATTTTCTCTATTTAAACCAACCTTTCAGCATGAGCTGGACAGAAGCATATTAAAAAGGCTAGAACATAAACAGTCTATGCTCACATAAAGGACAGTCAGAACTACTTTTTTAAAGATTAATAGTCAATAAAAATATTTATATTTTCGACTCTGACCAAAGTCGTCATGCTTGCTGGGCAATATCTTATAATCAGAGATCATATCAAATACTTAACCAGCTACTGCATACATAAAACTGTAAACTAATCCTTATAAGCTGACTACCATTTATGAGAAAAAACATCATAATTGCACAAGCTAATTTCTTTGTATCAAACTCTTTTGAACAGAGTTTTGCAAGTTACCTATTCATGCTTAGCAGTTTCTCTTCTTTCTTTTACTTGCTGAAAGAAATTACTTGCATGATATCGCATCAATATTTTAAATATGGATTATCTAAATGCAAATAAGGAAAGAGTTAACAGCTATTTTCTATTTATGATGAAAAGTGCCAAGAACTTGAAACAAATGGCTTAAAGGCAAAAAACTTAATTCCTGATCAAGAAAACAAACCTGCTTAGTGATAAATGGCCAAAGCAGCAGTGATGAGAATGGAGAAAGGATATCACCAGCTCAGAATAATTTTTTAAAATAAATTCTACCTAACTGCACTGACAGTCTAGCACATAGGAAGAAGCAGATCCCACTTAAAGGAATATTACTGTTTCATATAAAATAATTTGTTTTTCCTCCATATAAAATTCCCCCCATCCCCAATCAAAAGCTTCCTAAAGTTTGGCTCATAAAGTCAACATAAGACTTGTTCTTTCATCACTGTAAAGATGTTTATTGAACTCTCAAGCCCAAATCTTGCATGCTATCAGGTTTCTAGTCGCTCAGCAACCAATCTGTCATCTTTACTCCAGTTATAAAAAGTTTTATAACCTTTCTATCTCTAACTAAGGTTTTCTGTCCTTTCACTGTGCTTCTGTGCTGGGAAATAAACCAGGAGCTGCAGGAAACCCCTCCACAACCCTCCAGCTTAAAACCTTAGAACTTGTATAGCAAGTACTTTATGCCCAGTACAGCTGCTGGCAGAGAAATTGGCTCCGATCTTACCTCCCACGTCTCCTGTAGCTCAACCGCTTC
>BJBW01000347.1:100108-126436 GCA_004320125.1 Scolopax mira | reverse complement strand
GGAGTCACAGTGATGAATGAGATGTGATGATGAGAATCATAGTGAGGGTGCAGCATGTGCAGGGCTGCTTCTCGAGCAGCATAGTAGCAGACGGAGGAGGGGGGAAGTGGAAATCTGACAGGTTTAGTTTGCTGACAGCCCATGTTTATAGGCTCTGTAAAGAATACAGATGAGACAGAGGAAAGGCAGAGACGACAATGACATAATAAATCTTAGCCACAGTGTTTTCAGACTGAAAAAGAGAAGAAATAAAATCAAGTTTGGGATGCCGTTAATGCTTAGGCTGAGACGGAATGAAGCTCTTCACTCTCTGCTTCTCTAGATGAGATTAATAGATATATTAGACTCCTCTGTACAGTACTTCTGTCATCTGCACAGAAAATTTCAACCCTCTCTCTGCTTTGACGGTAATAGGTGAGTTAGGCATTCTAATTCAAATACACGGAGTGATGCATCTGCATACATCTCACCAATACACTTCAAAATACCTAAAGGAGAAAAACTCTATTTAATGCTTTGAAGTGCTTTGAAGATTAAAAAAATAAATGAAGAAAGAGAAGTGGTATGAATAAGGACCAGCCTCCATTCTGAAAGCGGCAATCATCTCCTCAACTGCTTCAAATACCATGTCTGTTTGACTTCAGTGGAGCCAGTTTATGTCAGGTGAGATTCTTGCCTCTAGTTTTCATTTGGGGAAAACTCTGAATAAAGACTTTGAGATTTTAGCTAACATTGAATTTCTAAATGTTGAGATTTTTTGCCCCCCTCCAAAGTTGCAGATAGAATAAATGTTTCCTTCACTCTTTTGAATATATCCAGCATGAACATGACTTCTGTGATGCAACCTGATCATCCACCCTACTTCCAATAGGCTACATCTGGCAGACAAACTTTTTCAGAGCTGTTCCCGACATTTCTCAAGTTACACTTATTCCTACAAAACCTACAACTTTTCACAATTCCCATTTATGAAAAAAATAGGACCAAGAATGTAAACTATTACTGCAAAATACTTCCATTGTTTTTAACCAGTTATCACTACCATCATCAAGGATTAAAAGACAGTCAAGAAGTACCCTTCTACCTAATTACTGGCAAAGATAATACAAAGTTCCTTCCTTGTCAAAAATCCATTTTCATTCATCTGAGTCCAGTGCTAGAAATGGGATATAGAATATTTATCTTCCTGCCTTTTGAAGATTGTCATTTTGTTGAACGTAGTAGAGAAGGCAGATGTTATACCCAACTGAACTAATACAAAAGGTCAAAGAGCATAGAAACTGATTTCCAATCTCCTGATCTAATTCTGAAACGATGCTCTATTACACATGCCTGCTACTTTAAAACTGCTGTCCTAAACCACCAAGTGCTGTATTAAATGATGTGTACTTATCAACTCCATTATATTTATGCAGAATAATGTTATTTCTTCTAGTGTCTCTAGCTAAACAACAACAACACAAAAAAAGGAAATTATCTACAAGAAATCGCATTTCTTGTAATTATTTCCTTTGGCACACTTTTAAAATGCTATCAGCTCTTATCCCATAAAAATGAGGATGATATGAAAAAGAAAATAGAAAAAAAAAATGAATAGTTATAAAAATAGAAATAAAAATGTATGAAGTAAAAACCAAAAAATAATAAACCAACAAACACTAAGGATTAATAAATGTACATCTGGCACTTGCCAGATAATCAACCTTGTATACATTGTCTTGAAACTACTGACAATTCATGGCAGTTATAGTTTAGTTTTTCATGTACATCCATAGCTGAAAATTGTCAAATTGACAATCATAGAATCATCTGGGCCGGAAGGGACCTTCAAAGGTTATCTAGTCTGCCCCCCCACCCCCACCCCACAGGGAGACCCCCAACTAGACCAGGTTGCCGATGGCCTCGTGGAGCCTCAGTTTGAATGTCTCCAGGGAAGTGGACTCAACCACCTCCCTTGGCAAACCCGTTCCAGTGCTCCACCACCCTCATTGTAAAGAAGTTATTCCTAATGTCTAATCTAAATCTGCTCTTCTCCAGTAAGACAATGTAAGCCCTAAGCTTTTACTGCCTGTACTGATACTTATAAAGAGATTAAAATAAGGAAAATTGATTCTGTGATTAATCTAGGTAAAGGGGAAAGAAGGCAGAAATTCTTCATGTGTGGTCTTAATTCTATCTCTTCTCTGCTTACTTGCGACAACAGTGGCCTTCAATGCTCATGTCTGACCTTGCCCTACTCTCCATTAGTCTCATATTTCTCTGAATTATAGAGCACCTCAACAGAAAAACAGCTCACACAACGAGATGAGAAGTGTATATTTTCTATCAACTGGTAATTATTTTTGCAAGCATACGCATCTTCCTAGCATTTTCTTGAAAGTATAAAAACAAACCTAACCTTTATAGTCAAAGATCTTTATGTTTTATTCTTTGCTTTTCAAAACCTTCTCTCCGGGGGTGTAGCTGAATGGTAAGAAAAAAATTGGGGTATAAACATAAAGTGTCTACCCACCCAAAGTCAAGCTGTCATCTCAGCTGGGGATGCTGACATTCAATGTTATATTCAGCTAAAGACAGAATGGGTGAGACTGCTGCTGCCTACCGTCAGTGGAACCGTTTCATCCTAAACCTGGGGACTACTTCTATTCTTCTTCTGCAAATATGATATTCATTCTTTCCAGTCTTTTGCCTAAACAAACCTTTTTTAGTCAATTGTTGATTTTTTTAATCTATTAGATTTACCTGCTATACCTTAGTTATTTGTAGCTGCTTCTTTATTTCATGTGTTAATTACCACCTAATTGATTAGCATTTTAAATCCTAATACTGTAAATATTATTTATAAAACCAGGGACTAGGAATGGCTCTGCTTGAGATTTAAAGTAACTGGTCGCTCCACTTCAAAATGGAGGACAGCAAAGAAGCCTACCTGAGTGAAGTCAGCTAAACTAACATGTTATTTTCTCAACAGAGAGTTAGACTTAGCACAAGCTAACTTCAGGAAACTCAACAGACTGTGCAAACCTTCCTCTGCTTTGACAACTGCTTCAGAGAAGAAATTATTGAGTTCAGGTAGAGATTGGATTGGACTCTTTGTCATTAAGTTCTAATCAAAAGTCTATCAAACCTCAGTAGATAATTAAAACCTAAGAAATTATTCCTTTTCTTGGTAGCATGTTGTAGATCAAATATAAAATCAAAGATAAAATTGTACACCAAAGATAAAATGCAAGAACAATTCTACACCAAGGTCAGAGTGGAATCAATGGAAATTATATCTGTGTCATGGAGGACCTCACTCCAGTATTTAAGAAAGTGTTGATTTGCTCATAAATTGGCTTTTTTTACACTACTGATTTGGTGTGGAGGGAGCAGCAACTGAATCTGGGAACCTAAATGCTCTAGGGTTACTATACAACAAGCAAATTCAGCTTCTCTCCTACTTCCTGCACAGACGTCTCAGACTTGTAACAATACCATATTTCACAGAGATACTTTCATATTTGAAAAAACAAAAAGTGTGTGGGAAAAGTGCCGGTCAATTGTCTTCCAGTGATGCTTCTGTAGCATCACTAGAATTCTTCTCTGTGCAGTCCAAGTGGAGCTGGAGATGGGTCTCTTGTCAGTCGGTGGTGCGACTGGTTCCTCTTCTCCAGCTATCTATCCCTAGATACACAGGAAATTTCTGATTTGTACCAGGGAATTAGCTGTAGATACTTTGCCAGTCTCCCTGGGGTCTTCCTCTTTTCACTACCAAACAACACAGGATAAATATGGCTCCAAGAGGCAACATAATTATCTAATCAAAGAGGTATTGTGTCAGTAGTTATTTTTTTAGAACATCCATTTAACTCTGTGTTCAAGTAAGTCAAACATAGAGGTTTTCTTCCTGTATTATCAAGCACATGATATTTACTAAATAAGCAGCATAACTGTTTCCAGATCATGTGTGGTTCTGCAGAAATATGTGGTCTCCAAATAGGGACTCAAAAAAGGTTTTGCAGCTAACTGAACAGCATCTAAACAATTCAGTGAGATCTCAAGACAAGCAAAAACCATCAAGCACAAATCCTACTTTGTTTTGCATGATGTCCTACTCTTTGATAATACTGCAGAGCTAACATAGCCAGTTTTCCTGTGAAAAATCTCTTAGTACTGTCATAGAAAGGAACAGCCTGACCTCTAAAAACACAATGAGGGAGGAATAGTACAGAAGGACTCGGGCTGTGTATATGAGATCTACAAATGAATAAAGACACCCTACAAAAGGGTTCAGAATTAAATAGTTAATCAAATGGTTGTACAGTAAGGATCTCCTCATCCTGCTGGGAGGTCATACCAGGAGAAGAGCAGGAAGAGCACATAGGAATGTGCATTGACTTCCTGAGGTATTTCACAGTCTGTTGAGAGAACAGACCTTGCTGCTTCTTTTTAAATCCCATATGATGCATGATTCATCCAGGGAATAAGATTCAGTTATGGAGGAAGAAACGCTAAGAGTTATCATCACACATAGAATTTTGGCAAATTTTATTTGCATAAGACTGTAGTTCCTTTTGGTTTTAGTGAAAAATTTTTTCTCTAAATTCTGTAAGGGTGAGGAACTACAAAAAGAAATTTGGAAAAAAAGAAATCTTAATCTTCCAACTTCATTTTAAGAGAGTAGACTAACTTCTCTCTTGTTTTTTCCATACAAATTAACAGTTTGACTAGAGACTATAGGTATATAAAAAGCTGTAATAAAATCTACCAGCTTCTGAGAAGTCATGCAAAGGGAAGCTTGTTGGGGAGCTTTCATCCAGGCTGCTGAGACCTGACCTGTCATTCTTTTTATTGGAATATTTGATATTGTTATCACCAAAAAGGAAAGGTGGGGTATGAAATTTATTTACAGTGTTTTATTTGTTATACAAATTACCAGCTCTCACAGATGAAACAGAATTTGAACTCAAGTCTTGGCATGAAAAACAGTGTTGCAGCTCATTAAATCTGCTTGAATAATATAGCAGAATAGCATCCCTGTTGGAAAATCTGAATTTGGTGTCATCATCTTTCTCAAAATAAAGTGTTAATGATTCCTCTTATGAACTTATAGCATATGATATGAACTTAAGACAATCTGTTTTCTCAAGAACTGAAGAAACTAATTTCAAATTCAAAAATTGAATAAAACCTAGACAGAAACCTTAACATTTTTCTTGTTCCATCATTTGATCACTGATTTTTACATTTTTTAAAGAATCTTAAGAAAGTACAATAATATTTCTGTACAATACATATACAATATATAGTACAATATATATCACAGTCTTCAAAGTCTCAATCAGTCAGACTGCTCTCAGTGCTTGCCTGAGTGAGGAACTGATGATTTGTCCCACTATGAACAGCAATGCCTCTCCATGCTAAAAATAACTATGCTATATCTATACACGTAGAGCTACATGTAAATATACACACACAAAAAATATAAACTGTACCTATTTGGATATTATATTACAACCCAATCTGGCTATTATTATACACATACATATATAAACAAGTTCAAAGCAGAATAAAATACCTACAAGTTAATATATTGCCATTTTATGTAATAGAAAATCACAGCTAGGTTAGCAAAAGATATGCATAAGCCCATTATGACCTAAGAACTGTGTTATTGTGGCTACTGTCTCATGGAAGCTTAAAACACAGTATGTAATAGCACAAACCATAGATATGAAATTTTTTTGTAACATAACTAGCCTCCATGCCATTTTAGAGTCTAGAGCAAGAACCGAGTATGAAGGGAAAGAAGAATTTATCAGAAACTCCTTCCAATTTGAATTTAGATTCCATGTAGTAATTATATTGCTTACTAGAAGCATTTTTTTCCTCCTGAAACTGAGTAATTGTAAAATACCCATGATTCCATCACTGAATCTCACTCTATTTTTGGACATATTTTATTTAGCTACCTAAAGTGAATGGTCTAAGGATTGGACAAAACCAGATAACTTAAAAAGAGAGAACTGGAAATAGATCTTTAAATATATATTTATCTATATACTGAAACTTTTTTACTCTATTCATACATTGTACTGACAGTTTGGAAAATCAGCAAAATCCTTTAGCTGTAATAAATCATGCTTTTCTTTCTGTCATTTATTTCTTCTTCTCTTTTGATTATTTCATGTACAAAAATGTGAAAATCATAGTGTAGAGGAACTTAATAGGAACTAACATTCCTAACATAATCCTGCTATTTGAGCTTCCAGTTGTTGAGAGAGCTTCAGTTACCAAGATTCAGCTCACCCCTGAGCCACTTGCTGACGAACCAGGACTTCTTAAACTGCCTGCCTTGGCTCCTTCTCCAGTGGTAGATAATACCAAATGTGCTTTAATTACAATTTATTATATAATGAAGTTCACCATTGAACCACCCCAGACTTGTGTGAATTTTATGACATCAAGTTTAGCTCAGCACATTTGAGCTCCATACCATGCTGTTGAATACAACACTAAAATTCAAGACAATGTTAATTAATATGCAGGAAAGGAAGAATATGAAGAACCTTTTCTCATATCTGAAATGCATTTATTTTAACTTGCAGAGAAGTAGCAAACTTATGACAGCTTACCTGTTCTTTTTTATGCATATATATATGCTGTATTGTTTTGCTTCATTAATGATAAATGTCATAAATGCAAAGAGTAATTCACGAAGCAGTGTGAGTAACTGGTAGAGATAGAAATAGCTAAAGTCTTTTTGCCAACTAAAGCAATGTTTTTATGCAGCTTTAAAAAGTTCCCTACATTGTAGGAATATTTAAATGTCTAAATTACAGTTCTTTTTTCTGTTGGGTATTCACCATTTTAGCCATTTTTTCCTTACCAAATTAAAACTTTTCTGCGTAAATGGCTGATCTTTAGGCACATGTTGTCCTTTGAACATCTGAAGAGCAATACAGGATTGCACTGTTCTCCAGAAAGTAGCCATGAAAAGCCATAACATAATGAATACTTCTTATCTATTCCTATTTGAATCTGTCTACCAATTTCCAAAACTCCTATCCTATGACCTCTTCTATATGGCTACAAAATAAAATTTAAAATATCTGTCCATACTTCCATTATCTTTGTCTTTTATGACAAAGTAAGTCTCCTGGCAGTCTGATGAAAGAAATAAGTTTATAGCTCCCTCACTTACTGCCCACATGCCTATTATTGACTCTGAGGTGTCACATGGGAGGAACATTTTCTAGAAACCTCTAGAAAAACCCTTAAAAATACTCCAATCTAAACAGAAAATCTTGCACAAAATGCATTTTCCAATCCTAAGTGAAGCCATACAAGGAAATCCTTAAGATTTTATGGAGGAAAAAAAAAAAAAAAAAAAACCAAAAAAAACCCCCCAGGCATTAATTTATTCTGTATGATTTTCCATCCTTCATTAATGGTGATAGAGAAAGCACAGCATTTTTGACTGATTGCTCTGAAACTGAAAACAAAATGTCTTTTTGCTCACATTGTTGATCACCAAGAAGTATTTGTAACTGCAATGCTTCCTGTTTGGTCATGGAGCACAGAGCAGTTTTTATTCTCATTTCTTGTTGAAGTTAAGAAAAAGGAAGGAACGTCTACATGTCTTGAAGCCAAGGTGAGACAAAACCCAAGCAGCTGCATAAAATATTTGGAGGATTTGTGTTTGTTAAAACCAGAAACTGTTAAAAAAATAAACACCCCACAAACCAGAAATGAAACTTCCTGGTGCAGGAGCCCAAGGACATAGCTGCAAGTTGCCATGACCCCTTCACAAACTCCAGATTAAGGACTATCGGGAATGAGTGGAAAATAGAAACATCACTCAGATTGCTAGTCAAACTTTTGGCAATTATTAGGCAGAGGCAGCCTGCCTTAGCTAAACCATGTGCCAATCTAAAATCCCATCCTTACTCTGCAACTGTCTAGCTGTAAAACCTGTGCTCCTAAGCCATGCAATCAAGTCCTGAGAAGAGTTAGGTCTTATTAATCAAGTACTTCCCTCCCTAAACAATATTAATGGTTCACGTACCTCACATATAACTAAAACCAGTATTCTTGGATATAGAGTTTGTTGTTCTCTAATTCAGAGAATGCCTTTATATATCTGAGCGGGTTGTACACTTCTGGGGTACCTATAGGGCATCAAACACTTGACTGTAAATCCATCTGGAAAGACAACTAAAAGAAAATAAAACCACAGTGTGTTCTGGCACTTACTTAGAGGTCAGTGAATCAGTGAACCTCAAATCAATTAAAATTTGGTGATGTGTAATGTTCAAACCATCAGCACTTAAACATTCAGGAAAGCGCCTGCATTACAGGAAAGTTATTATTCAGCCACCACTTGTCAAGTCTGATAAATTACCATCCCTTTTGGCTCACTAAAATGCGTTACCACAGACTACAGCTAATATTACTGGACTAAAACTGGCAAAGGCTATGACCTATGCAGAAGAAAAATGTACCATGCGTTTCTCGGGATAAAGTAACAAAATAAGAAGTAGCAACCATTCACATACTTTGCACGTCATATATGGAGACAAACATAGCATTATTTATTAACTATATAAATAATTATCATTAAGGAAAAGAACAATGGTTTTAGAACTCTATGTATATTGTTGTAACAGTTCATTATGACTTCACCGTTGCACACATCTAGTTTCATGATATGTGAAAAATGATGTAGCTGCATCTTATTAAATTAAATTAGCCACCACATGCAGCTTAAGCAATTGCTGTAATTACTCTGTAATTTCTAAAATACGTATAATAGGAATACACAAATGATGTAAAGCTCATTTTTATGTAAACAGAGTAATTAATACAGAAATCTCAAACTCTCCTGACTGTCAAAAACAATATGCTTGCAAACTTTAGGAAGGTCTGGCACAGTGATTTCGAAGACTTTAGAAGAAATTGGGTAATCGGCTTTCAGCATAATAAATATATGCATAAAGCATGCAAATTAAATTCAATAGGTATTACATAACAAACACTCTAGGATATGAAGCTATGATTCACCATTTGTTTTTTCTCTGGATAATAAAGACTAATTGTGACTGTGCTCATTTGAATTGGAAAAGAGCCATCAATCTCATTACTGGAATACAAAATGTGGGAGGTGGCTCCTACCACATCGTGCTTTATTTTGATGGGCTGTTCTTCCTTCACGCTCCTACCACATACAGTTCAAGATGGACAAAAGTTCAAAGTAAAACTTCTAAAACTAGGAGCCTGAGTTAGTACTGAGTTCTCCCATTTTCTTAGAGGTAACACCACCACTGGTTTCATCAGCATTACACCAACTGGGAACTGTCTAATGCAATAGTAACTCAGCCCCCTTAGTGTATATTAGAAGGCAAATGACAGTCATTTAAAAGGAAATCTTTGTACTAAAAGATTTGCATAAACACTGTGCTAGCTATTGTAAGTGAAACTCCACTTGTCGTTACCTCGTTAACCATATTATTGAGAGTTAATGGGGAGATATGGAGATTATCCTGCATCTGTATTTTTGTCTTTGTTATTAGTTTTCAGTATGTCTTTCCCAGAAATCCAACACATAGAGTGAATAATTCTGTTTTTTTCTAGCCATTGGAATACTCAGAATGAAAGGACAAAAGTTTCAATTAATTTCATATTGATTTTCTTGATCCTGGGAGACATTCATAATGCTTATTTATATTGATCTTCCAAGACTACACTGGGGCCAGCAGCAAAAACTCAGAGGCGATTGGTTTTGAAGCTTCTTTAGTAATAGCCTAAGGGACATTCACACCAGGAATTATTTATGATAATAAATAATATAAATAAATCCCTCTTTTGAGGAAGAAGTCCTTTAAAATCACCCCTGCCTCATGATCTGGTGGAAACCAGGTTCCTGAAATCTCATGATTACTTGTATTTGCAGTATTTCTGTTCAGAAGAGTGTCCTTCACATGCATGTCTCATATTTTCAAGCAATGCATGCTGCACTAAAAGGGTTGTAATAATCTTCCCCATGATTTTACAAATGGAAAATGCGTAACGCAGGCAAAGATTAACCAGCAACTTGGCAAAACTCATACAGAATGTGTCTGGTAGAGCCAAAACCAAGCCAACCAAGTCACAAACCAGTGCCTAAATAGAACATGAATGAGAACTTTCCAAAGTCTCATTGTTAGCATTCCAGCTGTAATGCACAGGATCTCTAATAAATGCTGTTCATCACTGCCTTCTTACTTGATTTCCAAATTCAACTAGATTTTGTCAGGGAAAAGAAAGACAGAAAAATCAAAGCAACCATCTTTTATCTGCAATCATTCTATCTAACCACTGCACTAAAATTCTAGATAAAATTCTGTGACAAACTATACCCAGACTTTGTAATATACAACCTAACACTATTTTCAAAAAGGTTTAAGGTTAAAATCTAAAAATAACAATAAACAACTACATAGTACTTTCTGTTTACTGGTCTCAAAAAGGAAAGTAATTTTTAATTACATCTGTAATTCAGAATAATGATGAAGAGACTTGCCCAAAGCCCAGGAGAAAGTAAACAGAAGAGTATCTCACTAATGCCTTATCCAACGAACAGAGGCAGCTCCCTGTAAAAATGGGGAAAGATTTGTTCTGCTGGACAAGCAATAATTATCTGAATGGGAACAATCTACTTTAACTTGAAACCTCTAGTGCTTTTGTTCTTCTTTATTGATATGTCATCAGACTTACTGTCAATTGAAATCACTTCTGATTTACTTCTGGCAGAGGACAAAAGTGCAGAAAGTTGTCAGAGGAAAAAAAGAAGCTAATACATTAAAGCATTTGCACTGAAAACACTTTTCTGTTTGGATGGTCCTTGTTAATCCAGTTCTATCTAACTACTAAAAAAATGGTTAAATCCTAAGGAAGAAGCTTGTCAACACTTGCAGGCAACTTGAAGCTTATTCTACAGTATTTGTTGAGCACACAAAGGAAATCCCTCAGTCAGCTTTCTACAGTATTTTATGTTTTCCAAAAGAGAAAATGATGATAGACTATTTGAGATTCCTTGTATTCTGCAATATAACAAAACATAACATGCTTATTCTGCATACCTAAAGAACTTTAGAAACCTGTCTCAGAGTGTGGAGAAGCAGAACAGAGTGGTAGAAATTCACGTTAGAGAAAAACACTAACATTTGAAATTTTGTCACTTTTGGCAAAGGTTTTGCATAGTTATTTATTAGCCTTCCATTTAAAAAAAACTACACTGGTAACTGTTTAATGTAAATTGAGCAACACAGAAGCATAGTTGACTTGATACAGAAACCTGTAGCCAGTGGGCTTAAATTCACCTTGCATACCATAACAAGATAGAGTATGTATGCAGAGCACAGTACTGAGCTGGATTTTAAACAAACAGCAAAGCATTAAAAGCAGTTTTTTCCCTGAAACACTACAAACTTCTCATCTCATAGATTTCAGTCCGCCTGAGGGCAAACAAGGTTTCTTGTCAATTTATAGCCAAGTTTATACCTGTAAAGGCCCTGTGAGGCTCTAAGACTCAAACAAATGTCCATTTCCTTTATGCTGCACTTGGGCTTTTGAGACGCATGTCCTCCAGATGCATTAACATTGTGTGAGATTCATTAATAAAAATTGTAAGTGATGGGCTGTGAGATGTTACTCCCATTTTGGGATTCTAAGAGGTAGTTTAACTAAAGATCTCTGTGCCATTAATTCATTAATTCTTAACAAAAAACAATATAGTACAGACAAACTAATATTGAGAAGTGACATTAATTCCGAGCAAAATAGTAAAGAAGAATAATCTAACTAAGGCAAGAAAAAGTTTAATGTTAACATTTACAAGTAGCTTTCCAGCTATTCACATTTGTTCAGTACGATTATTCTCTTGTGCATGTATATGACAGTTACATTTCAAATGCTGCTTCTTTAAGTATTTTCAAAAGAAAATATGTTTTACGTTCTTTCTCCTCATCCAAAATATAGGCAATTTTGAGTCTCATTTGTCAGTACATTTTTTTTATGTACTCTGAGTACATGAGAAGATTTACTCAAATCTTCTAGAGAGAAGAGGATTCATTTGTGGAACAGAGACAATTAGTCAACTGAACAGGTACTGGTTTAAGAAACTGAATACCCTCGGCAGGATTCCAGGTTTCTTTTTCCTTTCTAACCACTTGAGGAGAGCAGAAGCAGTAGGAAAAGTAAGACTCATGAAGGTATTTGTACAGAGGTAGACAACACATTAAAATTCCAGCAAAACATTTACTGGTTAAATTCTGAATTAGCTGAATAGATTTCGACTTCAAAGGATTTTAAACATGACCTCTAAATACCTTCTAACTCTATGCAAAATCAGGAATCCTGTCAAGACTTACCTGTTTACTCACTTGTGTCTTTAGAAGCCCTGTAGATTTAGGTTTTAGAAGAGAATATTCACTTAAGGATTCTAAGACCTAAATATCACCTTGCCCATTTGCAAACTTACAGCAGGGAGGTTATTAATATTGTTTAAGGACAGAATATATATATTGAGAGACAGTTGTAGCAAAAGGAAATTTTTACTTCCTAGTATAAACCATAATAAATACATAAATATGATCCCCATAAACATCCTTTAGTTTTTTCTGTAGAAAAATATAGGTTGGAAGAGAAGCCACCTGTCCGACCTCCTGATAAAACACAACAAAATTAAAAGAGAAATACAATTGCTCAGGCCCTTGGATGTTCTACCAATTTTCTTGATAAACATTCCTGTAGTGAAAATACATTATAACATCATTTTTTCCCCTTAGACAAAATGTTTTAATAATGCAGTACATGGTCTTGGTGCATTCCGTGTATGAAGTACCAAAGACTTGTTTAGTCTTCTCACAACCACTCTGTCCTAAGACAATACAGGCAGTATGGGAGCTATGGATACACTCACTTGTTATATTGAAGCACAAAATACTGAGATTATTCTCATAGTACGAGAGGATAACATCTGTCAGTTTCCAATTTGGCAAGACAGTTTACAGGCCAAAGACTTTTTCTTGATAACTCAGGGATCTCAGGGTGTTTGTTCTTCATTTGTCCCATGTCTAAAAACTGTACTTCCCTTAGCCCAGAGTTTTTTCTCTGCACAAGGCACATCCAAGAAAGGTGCTACTTGGAAACAAACAAACAAAAAATCTGCTGAAAAGATATTCTTATGTCATAGAATCATAGAACAGTTTGGGACCTTGAAAGATCATCTAGTCCAATCCCCTGCAATGAGCAGTGATTTCTTCAACTAGATCAAGTTGCTCAGAGCCCCATCCAATCTGACCTTGAATGTTTCCAGAGATGGGGTATCTACCACCTCTCTGAGCAACCTCTTCCAGTGTTTCACCACCCTCATTGCAGAAATTTTCTTCCTTGTATGTATAACATATCTTCTTTTAGTTTAAAACCATTGCCCTTCGTCCAACTGCAACAGTCCCTACTAAACACTTTGTCCTCATCTTTCCTGTAGGCCCCCTTTAGGCACTGGAAGGCCTAAAGATCTCTCCAGAGCCTTCTCTTCCCCAGGCTGAACAACCCAAACTCTCTCAGCCTTACAGGAGAGGTGTTCCAGCCCTTTGATCAGTTAGTGGCCCTCCTCTGGACCCGCTCCAACAGGTCCACATTTTTACTGTGCTGTGTGTGCCCTATTAGAGACTTTTACCACTTCCTGAGGAAAATGAATCACACTTTTGTTCAACTGACTACCACGCATTGCACGTTTAAAGACACTGCTCAAGAACACAGACAAATTGCCACAGGATAACATTACTGTATTAAAAAAATGAACTTTTATGTTCTTGTTTAAAATCTGCTCCTGATTCACAGTACTGTAGCAACCACACCATTCACAACCCGCAAACTGAAACTCACGTATCAAGGTAATGACCAAAGACTTAGGTTGATATATAATATGCTACAGTATCTTGAGAAATGAGTAACACACCATTGTACAGAATATATACATGCAGCAGGCAGAAACTTGCATGCATAATATACAGAAACTTAGTTTTAAAGCTATTTATGTGGGAAATTTTCTCCGGAAAAAAACCCCACATTCTTACATTACAAAATGTGATCATATTGGTAAAGGAATTAAAAATTCCTCTAAATACGGGTAACTTGGTTTTTATGTTAATATTACCGATATAAGAAAGTTCTTTGTTAGGAGTTTCTAGGTAGCATCACAACCACTTTCTCTTCAGTTTCTGCTGCTTTCTGCTCTTATATGTATTCAGCTGCAGAACCAGCCAAATACTTGCAGCCTTGGCAATGATGAAAGGGCAAAGGAAGTGCTACATCAGGAAGCATGAAGCCCTGGCCAGTCACTAGATGCAGCAACGAGAAGGGAGTAGCCAAATTCAGGGCTAGTGTCAATATTCAAAAAATTCAAGAAAGTTTCTTTCTTTTTCTGTTTGTGTAAATATTCTGTCTAAGAAGTCAGAAGTTACAAACTTAGAAACAGAAGCTAATTTTAAAATCGATTGAGGCTGCTTTAAAAAATTTTACTGATGTTACATTATAGATGTACATAAATAAAAAAAAACCATAAACATATAACTTTACATCTATCTTAGATAATATGCTCAGATATCAAAAATCATCCTTGGAGCCCCTTCTGATTTTTATCATGTTGTTCCTTTATGAAGAAACCCAAGTAGCTGGTTTTGCAGAAGATATGAAAGCAAAGGAATCTCTGGGGCTGTTTGTATAAATAGCTGACACCAGATATTTGATGAAGAAAGTACACAAAAGGAGAGATGATGTTTAATGCAGACACTTTTTTAGGGATAAATCTGGCTAATTTGTCCATTGGAAAACCTTTATATAGCTCAGTAAACAATCAGGAAGAAAATTTATTGTGCCTGAATCAATAGACATTAATGCAGTGCATTTCTGTCTCCCACACAATCGCTTTGGCTGGAGTAACTTCCATTCAGAACTTCTTTCTCCTTTTCCTTTCATCTCTACTTTATACTAATTTCTTTGCTCCTTCCTTGTTTGAATGTTTACATTCAATTAAGGATTTTCTCCTATTTTCATCAGCTGTGTTTGATCTAAATTACAAGAAGAACCAACATATAGTCCTAGGTCATTCAGAAAGTCTCATTAGCTTGCTGATTATCCTCAGCATTTTTGAAAGAAGGTTTCATTACCATGCAAATAGAAATAGCTTCTTTATTCAGACAGACTAATGTTTAGTGTTCTATGAGTTATATCATACAACAACTAAACTCATCAAAAGGTACACAGCAAATTAAATTCATATTCTACAGACTAGTTATTATTGTCTCAAAGGTAAGGGAGGGAAAATGTTTACTGAAATCTCTAAGTTGCCACTGTTTTAGTATAATATAGCTTAAAAGCTCAAATTCAGGCCACCCAACAAAAGACAACACGAAACTATTCATCTGGAATCACTTGATTGCATGGGTTTCTTTCTATGGAAGAATTGTTTTCATATTCTGTTAACAGTAACACACAAGGCACTCACTACTGATATTTCTAGAAGACTGGACCATTATTCATTTTGGCCCTTGAGGTATAAAGGTCAGGCCTAAGCTAGAAAAACAGAGAAATGAATCATCAGTCCACTGAGAATGTACCAGAGTAGGAGAAATATCAGCTGACAAGTTGACACAGTCAACTCCTAGACTGGTATGATATTTACACAACCTACTTCATGCAGACTGTAATTGGGCTTTTCATTTACGTGCTCTGAAATACTCTGTTAACTCCTGTATTATCCTTGAGCATTTAGGGACCATCGTCTTTAGTTTATGTTCTTAGGTTACAGATGTTCCTATTCCCTTTTCTACTTTTAAAGCACAGAAAATTCCAACTGACTAGTAGGACAGAAGAGAAATAAAAGGGAAACTTTTCCTGCTGTGCCATAGCAATGTACGATCTCACCCCAAGACTCACCTTCATTTTAGCAACTTGGTGTTTTTCCTGGACTGGAGCTATCTACGCACAGGCTGTGTTGCTATGAAAATTTTCTCATTTCCTCATTCTGGGAACCTGTCTCCACATTTGCTGCCCGTTTTTAGCAGTCTTCCTGTGCCTCCTGTGCTGTGTGCTCACTGCTTGGCTCAGCTCAGCTCCTACCTCAGTGCTCTCCATAGCTGCTGTCTGTGGCCACAGAAGACTTGAACCTTCCCTCCTTTGGACTTGCTCTCTGGGAAACCTCCATCTCCCCACCCCTTAGGAGTGTTTATAAAACATTGTCATCCTCTCTATATCACATACAAATATACAGTACTGTATAACAGTACAAAAATCATAAATATAAAAGGGGGTGGGGTGGGTGTAAAACCTTCTTTAAAATACATTAAGCAATAGAGGTTCACAGCCTGAATATGGACCAGGTAAAAAAACCATCATTTTTCTTCTGGTAGGTATGTGTGAATATATGATAATTTCCAGCCAACATAGAGCTGCAGCTCTTTGGGCATAAAAGCTTTTTAGGCCCTGGATTACTTTAAACAATCAATGCTGATATCCCACATTGAGTAAAATGGACAGCTAGCCAAGCAGTTTAGTCAGTTATTCAGTTCTGCACTTATTTGATTACCAGAAGGATGCAGAGTGATCTCCCAGACACACAACATTAACCTTCAATCAATAACCACTTTAATGGTAGATGGACTCCTTTCTTCGGGCCTCTTTCAGCTGCATTACTGTGGAATTGCTATTTGGATAATGATTAATATGCTCAATACATCAAAGATTAATTCCTGTTTACACTAGATACTGCATTACGTATTTCCATACCACAGTCTCTGTCCTCTAGTCATGGACCTTGACAATGACAGGGTTTTGATTACTTTCACAATAGTATCCATGGTGAACAGGGATTTTATACTCATGGTAGTCAGTTAGGTAGAATCTGTTTAAAATATTATAATTTGAAGGAACCTACATATTCTCTGAACTCTGAGTTGCTACAAACAGTGTTTGGGACTGAGTAGATGGAAAAAAGAAATGCAGATGCTAAGCCTTTTCCCCCATATTTTTTGTTCTGTTTCTACTGTAACTGAGATTAAGAAGATAATTTATAAAAGGGTGTCATTCCAGTAGAGATATAACTTTGTTCTTAATTAATCATTGTTGAAATACAGTGAAAATGCATAGTCAGATAACAACTATTTAAGTTATTTAGTAAATAAATGTCCAGTTCTCAGAAATACAACAGATTTAGAAATACTGATTAAGAGATGCGTGCATTTTAATGACATCATAATACAAATAAGGTATGATTAAGTTACGTTGCTAAACTTAAGATACCAGCGCAATTAGTGGAACTCCTTTCCACTAAGGGATTGTAGGGTTAGGATCTGCTCAACATTCTCTCTAAAACCTCATTTACTCTTATCACTAGAAAAAAATCACAAACAAATGAGGATTAGCAATGTTTTTTCTTATTTCTAACTAAAATGTTGTTAAGCATCTTACTCATTAGACATGGAATTAGAAGAATATAACTATTAGACAAAGTATTTAGAAGACTATAACATATTTCCTTAATAAATCAACAGAAAATTCATGTAATAATCACTTTTTTAAAAAAGAAAATCCTTGCTAAAACATATATCTAATAGTACATTTTAGGATGATCTGTCTAAAGCACCAAAGGCTTTACCCTTAACTGCCAAATCGACCCAATGGGATTCTTAGTCCTTCTGTCAGTGACCTCACTTCTTTGAGCCCACTCCTGTCTCACAGATCAAAAGAGATGGTTTGTTTTGAAATTTATTTTGAAAATCAGACTCAAATCCCTTTGAAGTGACCAAAAAAAAAAAAAAAAAAAGGTTTCACAGCCAAGAATCACCCTTCAGAAGAGTCCTCCTTTCTTCCCTCACTAAAACCAGAGGTTACAACTCTTGCAAGAGCATCTTGGTGCAGGTGCTCCCCTCATTGAGACAAACAGAATGGAGAGGCCAGCTGTAAGTAGCACAGGACCAGGTTGATGGAAATATGCCCACACGCACGCTGAGCTCAGCTCTAAATCTGTCTGTGAGGCCTGATTTGCAGGCCCCACAAAGACAGGATTTCTACTTAGTTCTTGAGTTCACTCAAATTTGCTATCCTTAAGCAAAGGCTAAGTCCCTTCTTCTAGTGAGAAGGCACACAATCGAGGCACAAATCATTAAAAGTCTTAAGTTTCCATACTGACAGTTTAGAATTGTACTAAGAGATGAGCTAGAAACCAGGTTAGATGCTGACACACAGTTTTTATGTCAGTGCTTTGCTCAGCCATTAGAATTTTCCTCAAAGTTTCCAAGAGGTAGACCATATTTCCAGCAGTACCACCACCCAAAGGTCAGGATGCATATTTTCAGCTCCAGCAGATAGGAAGTCATAAATATCACTGTTGTAGTTTAAGGGCTGCTCATCCT
This sequence comes from Scolopax mira, assembly GCA_004320125.1. Lineage (NCBI taxonomy): Eukaryota > Metazoa > Chordata > Aves > Charadriiformes > Scolopacidae > Scolopax > Scolopax mira. The sequence goes on along the minus strand of BJBW01000347.1, from coordinate 107,999 downwards.
CGCTGAAGTTAAGGGTAATTTGCTTTTGACATCACCGTTGCCAAGATTTATTCCTGAACAATTTACATATAGCACATATACATATTATCAGGCCCACTGTAAAAGAAGTTGTTTCTACTTTTAGTCTAATATAGAAATATAAACCTTTTAGTAACTTTTCCACTAATTGGACATCAAATGCACATCACCAGAATTTGGAGCTTAAATTAATTTCCTTATCATGATATTTTTCACCTGAGCTTTGTATATAAAAAAACTAAAACTAAAACCAAAGTATATGGGTAACATGGAGGAGGCAAAAAGAAGAAATTATCTATTCTCTGTATTTTTAAACACTGTTGCACAATGAGAGGAAATCATGGTCATCATTCTTTAGTAAGGAAATTCAGGAAAGAGGCTGAAATGGGCAGAAAACTACAGACAATGGCAATATTAACCTTGGACAAAGGCTCCTTGTCTCATTCTGGCTTAGGATCAGAAAACAGCATTTTTGCTCACCTTTAATAACCAGCTTCATTGGCCTACATGGACGGACTGTACACCAGATTTATCTGATTTTTCAAGGCATGTCACATGCAGAAAACAGATCAAATGTTGCTGTTCGAACATGACTGAATAACAAGTATGATCTGGCTCAAGTTAAATGACAAAATATCATATACTTTTCCACCCTAAGTTTCCCCACCAAGTCTCCCTATTCTTTGATTTGGATACGGTAATACCTTTACCGTGATCATTGTAACAGTCATTATGTATCACTGAATGTTTCAGTGGTTAAAAATTGAGCTGTAATTATAGTGAAAAAGAGAATATTAATTAATAATATTATTTATATGAATGCTTATTATTAGCTCCAACTTGATACAAATTTGCCTTCTCTCACGTTTGTTGACTTGGAAAGAGTTTTACTTGCTTAAGGCTTAACTGAAATTGCATAAAAAGGTAATAAAATGATTACTTTTTGTTAATATTTGTCAGATAAGAAAAATAACCAGCCTCAGTTTTTTCAACTTTCTGTATCACAGACAAAAATTCAGCAGATCAAATCCTGGTAGCCTCAGCAAGCAGTAGTAGATTGTTTATATGATCATTTGTATGGTTTAATTGTTCGGTATTTTTGTCATGCATTACGCTAAGTGGGAAGGAGCCAAAGAAAACAAGAGAGCTAGATCAGAACCAAAGGTGAGCAACAATTCAAATGAGTACAAGAAAGGTCAGAGCAAGAGAGGGGAAAAAAGGAACGTTGGCAGCAAATCAATTTTAAATTTTGCGACAAGAAATAAGAAACTATGAAGATTGAACTTTACAACATTATTCAATGTAGAAATAGGAATTGACATGTATTGACATAGACAATCCTTCCTATCTTTAATAGATGCAATGTTTCAACATATTTATCAACATGATCATAACACAGAAGTATTCTGAATCTTTAATTTGCTAAACTATACATTCAAGATATCTTGTTAGGAAATGGCTGCTATATTTGCCATTCACGACTTTTGCTTAATTACACAATTGTAATACAGGAACAAAAACCTACATTTGTTAATAGGTTAGTGGGCAAGAGGCCCAAATTTGTGAAGCTGCGACTGATAATTGTGTATTAATTGAAAAGTCTTTCCTGGATATTATTACTTGTGAAGAAATATCTCACTTCCTGAAAATCAGCTATCCGTAAATAACTCTATATTCCAAGTACACAAAAATTCTCTCGGAGTTATATATTTTCAAGACAGAGGTGCTGCAAATATGCAACAGCAAACTGTAATTTATGTCTTTTCACTTGCATTCATCAGTTGGAACTTGTAATAAAAACGGTGAATTTTGGTCCTTCCTGTGATCTGCTCGGCTCTATCAGCGAAGGTTCACTGCTAATAGAAGGGTGTGACAGTCCAGTAAGAGCCCACTATCAAAGAGCTGGTGCTGCTGGTTGCAGAGGAATCAAACTGCAGTGCAGCATTCTTCCCCCATCCTTAGCTTGCAGGCAGCACCTTAACGAAACAAAGGGAATTGACAGAGACTGATGAGAACTCAGTGTGACAACTGCTTTTAGAGGCAGCCTGAGCCAAAACAATTTGATGCAACCAATATTATGATCAATAACACCTCCTAGGCTTGCACATTCCATTATGTACAAGTCTTGTGTGGCTCTGGGTTTTCTTTTTTTTTTTCCTTTTTCTTTTCTTTCTTTTCTTTTTTTTTTTCTGTTTATAAAAACACCAACAAAAGAAACAATTAAAAACGTTTCAGACTAGTATTAGTGAACACTTGATTTGGGTTTGGAAGAAAACTGCCAGTGCCATCCTGGGGCATCTTTTGTGCATGCTCTGTAAACTTTAATAGTAAAGGAAACCATTTAAGGTGTTCTCATTTGCAACACACCTGAGCTAGTCCAGTTCACTTAAGGCTAGTAGCATAACAAAAAAGATAATGAAATCTCCTAGATATTTCTGTGAAAGAATAGGTAAAGTACTAAAAATAAACAAATTTGTGTGGTGCTCTCAAACTAATCAGTCCCTGGATCAAACTGTAGCTGAAGTAAAATTAATTCTATCAGCATCTAGCAAAGTAAGTAGAAAGAGTTACACGATGTCACATTGCAAAACGCAAACTCCTACCTATTTGGCAACCATCCCCGCAGAATACATTTATTTTCAGCATCACTGTTTTAGCAAAGCACATTTTTATCAAATGTCAGTTTAAACATAGTGCTGCTTATTATATTTTGGGTGCATAAGCAGTTCTAGTAAAGTCAAAACAAATCAGGAAAACAATATAATTCTGGCAAATCTAGGGGGACACAACCTATTTTGTGATGGACTCAACTGTTTACCACATAGCAGTATGTAATTTTAAATTTCAAATTCACTCAAATATAAAAATAAAGGGCATTTCAAATAAAAATTTTCTTATTTAAGGAAATGGTCAAATGTTTACCCTTTCTTAAAATTCTTCCCCTATGTCCACTGGAAGAACATCTTGTTGGTGGTGAGATGCATTTGACAGACATACTAATGTTGTACCATCTACACAGTTGACCAAGAAACCTCATGTCACAGAGAGAGACCAATGTTTAAACACTGTACTTCAATTTTTCCTTTATCTTTCTTTAGATCAGTTGGGAACTCTTTCTTTGTGTAATCAACCACAGTTGATTAGACACACTGGTAAACACACCGGTTTTCTGATCTGCTGTAAATGCGTTCAGTTTTATACTTATTTTCCCCTCAGTAAGTTAATATTAGAATTGCTCTATTCACTCTTTCTATGTAACTTAGCTATTGGATCATGTAGGCAAAAATTCCTACTGATATTAGCCAATTTTATAATCTATTTTATAATCTATGTTAGGCTTAGAATTGTAACAGAAAGTTGTCATGGAGATCAATAATTAACTTGTTTATGTTTGACCTCCGTATATCAACTGATAATGGTATAGCAAAGCAAAGCAAACTTTTACAGTTCTAGTACTTGAAGAGGAAGCAGCAAAAATCCATGCAACTAAAAATGGCACAAACAGATCAGACATTTTTTTTCCTGGCTTTACAAGTCTTTGTAAGGACAAAAGAAATCATTACTTTTTTAATCTTAGAACTGCATTTTAAATGGCACCAGCAATCAATGAAATTGAAGTCACATTGAGTCCACGCCAGGCTAGAAACTTGCATTCTAATGCAGATTATAGGATCTTTGGAACAGAGACATTGTCATAGCTCTAGTCGGAAAATAACATCCTCAACAGCTGATTCAGATCTATAGATCTGAATAAATTATAATCTCCCTATCCAAGTTTCTTTGCTGATCTCCATCAACAATTACTTCATCTTAAAAATGAAGAAGCCTGATGCAAAAGGCAGGTTTATTTGTTATCCCTTATTATTAAGGATAGTTCATGAGAATATTAGTACAATTCTGATAAAACCAACAGCAGCCTGTCTATAGCCTCTTTGTCTCTTAGATTTCCTGGTTGCAGGATATGTAGATTGCTGATGTCTTCATTCCTTAATGGACAGGAAAATATAAACTAATTTTTCCTCTTTTCAGCTCCCTGAAGTATCTAGAGTCATTTATGTTAAACAACAAAGTGAAAAAAAAATAGCATTGGCAGTGTTTGCTGTCTCTACACTATTTTAACCTATGACAAGATTGATATGTTCTCAGTGATAGACCTCAAAATGTATTTGTAAAGGATAAATAATTGACTTGAAATATTTTAATATGGTCCAACAGAAAAATAAAATAATCAGTATTCTGTACATATATTTGCATATTTATATGAACTATCAAGAAAACATGAATTTTTGATAACTGCAGATGACCAAAAGTCAGTGGCATGTTAATTCTAAAAGGAGGCCATTTTACAAAGAAATTAAGATTTTTTCATAAACCAAGTACATTCAGACACATACGTTCATATGTCATTTGGTATAGCCCACACATATAAATCAAGAATACAAGTCCTAACAGTGGGGAAAAAGAGTGCTCTGAAACTGACTGGGAAGTATTTAAGGGTAGATAATCAGATGATTGTTGCTTACAGTATAACAAAGCCATTGAAAAACCAAACTTGATCTCAGGTGTACATGAGTAAAGGGAAAATCTTCTAAAATTCCAGGAGAAATATCACCTGTGTAAAGCTATTTGCAAGATCACTTATACAACAGCAGAGTAATTTCTGTAGCTGCATCTTATAAGGTGCTGAAGCACTAGAAATAGCTCAAGAAAGGCCCATAGGGATGATCTGAGGTACAGGAAACTTGGTACATACTGGAATACTAAGAAAACTCCTACTTTCTCGAATGAGAAAGTCAGAAAGATTTGATCTACAGGTACATGGTCTGGGACAAATACTACTAAACACAGTCCTTGAAACCAGGTGGTAAATTCCTAAGGGTAAATAAATACAAATTGAAAATGGGAAAACGAGCTAAAAATGATGTCATTCTTACTTCTACATAGATAATTTCAGCCCCTTTTCATAGAACATTCTGACTTCAGCATCAGTGAGTTTTGATCTCCATTTGATTAATTTCTTCCCAAATTTCTGAAAAGTGTTAACAGCTTTCTCCTCAGTTTTTTTTCCTATTCATTATTTGTTACTTAGTTGAAAAAATGTAATTTATTACACCCTTATACATCCAATCAGACATTATACTGGATTGTTTCTGTCAGAAAATGTAACTTATATTTTAATAGTAAGTATTTTTCTCATCTAGCATACTTCAGATAAATTAAGCACCATTAGATTGTAATTTCTGTGAATACACATCTCTATCTTATTTTTTCCTTAATTAGCTAATATCACATTTATCACCTAGACTGTAAAGAGCAACTCATCCTGCAGAAAATGCCAGGCCCTTCAAGAAATAGCCACAAATGTCAGACTTGAAACTTGGATCTCAGCATGAACTTTTCTGCATCTCAGAATTGTTTGGAAAATGATGTGGTTCAATTCATCATTAGCAAAAACATCACTCCAGAGCTAACCAATTATCAATAAAGATGACAGAAGATGGCTGTGGTATGGGACATAAGGTAATCTAGAAGAGGCAAAAGGCTATTTACATGCAACAATATAAACTTTAGAAAGTATCCAGTCTAATAGCAAGGATGAACATGGTTTAGTACAGTTCTTCCTTTTCTCACCAGAGCAGTCAACTCAAAATGGACAAAATTCTGAAAAAGTGGTGTCAACAGGTTGCAGAGTGCAGTGGCCAACATCCTACCACAGTCATCTCAGGTTCTCATTGACTACAAACAGCTATCTGAGGAATTTACAGCTCTTAATTCCCAACAGGATAGAAAGCTGAGTGAGTAAATGGCAAAGATATAAACATTTACTTCTCCCAAGAGTCATCATGAAGTCTGACCCTAATGGATCATTTATGAAACCATTGATATTAAATAGTCTCCAGTGGCGTCTGTCAAACATGTACCATATACCTAAACTAAGCATTGATTTCTAACCAGAAATGATGTAAAATTTTAAATGTCTTATTTTGTGAAACTCCACATATTGGCAACAATCACAGGTAGACAGTTACTCCCATCCTAGCACACAACTATATAGACTATCATACAGTGTTTTTAAAATTAGTTTCTGTTTAAAAAAAAGTGTTGTCCATGTTTTACTTCCTTCTCTGATGATCAGCATTGGCTTCTGATATGATCCATTGAATGAACTGATGTCTAGCCATAAAGTAATGACAGTAGGATGGGCTTTAGGTTCATCGTATGAACAACACTAACATGAACAACAATTTATTGTGCACTATTTCAATAGCAAAATTTGAAAGATCAGTTATTTCCCTAGCAAGACTTTTAAGGGCCTGGCATTACTTTTTGTGTGATCCATAAAAATTGCAAAAAAAAATGCAATCTTTTAAATTAGCAGTAAGTACTCTACATGGATATTCCTTCCTAAATAATTTCCTCTGCAAAATAATAATAAAAACCCCTTGGTGAGGAAATTGGGGAAAGTAAGAGTCTTTTACTTGAAAGTAAAAAGAGTTTTCTACCAGATAGTAGAGCATGCAGTGTTGTAACATAGCTCTGCCACATAAATAGTAATTTTTTTATATTCAATTTGAACGAGATTGAATATCTGCTTAACATATGTGTCAAAGATGTGGAGGTAAAACTAATGGAGCAATGTTTCGTGGATTCATGGAATTGTCAGAGTTGGAAGGGAACTCTAGAGATCATACAGTCCAACTCCCCTGCTGAAGCAGGATTGCCCAGAGCTCATCACTCAGGACTGCATCCAGATGGGTCTTGAAAATCTCCAGAAAAGGGGACTCCATGACCTCCCTGGACAGCCTGTTCCAGGGCTCTGTCTCCCTCACAGAGAAGTTCTGTGAGGTAAAGAAGTTCTTCCTCATATTTGAGTGGAACTTTCTATGTTCCAGCTTATGCCCGTTGCCCCTCATCCTATCGCTGTAAACCTCTCGAAAAGAGTCTGGCTCCAACATCCTTCAACCCACCCTTTAGTAACTTGTAAACATAGATAAGGTCTCCCTTCAGTCTTCTCTTCTCGAGGATAAAGAGCCCCAGCTCTTTGAGCCTTTCCTCGTAAGAGAGGTGCTCCAATCCCTTAATCACCTTAGTTGCCCTACACCGGACTCTCTCCAGTAGTTCCCTGTCCCTCTTGAACTCAGGAGTCCAGAACTGGATGCAGTATTCCAGTTGTGGCCTCATCAGTGGAGAGTAGAGGGGGAGAATGATCTCCCTCGACCTGCTGGCCACACTTCTCCCTATGCAGCCCAGGTGTTGGACAGCAAGTCCTTGAACTGTCTCCACCTACATCACTGTGATATTTATTGACACTTCATCATGATATGACAGCAGAGAAAAAGGGTAGACTAATGCTGGTTGTACTTAACACTCTTACTGTTGCCTCTAGGAACAAAATATCCCCTTCTTTATGGTATACTTTAAATCCTTTCCCCATTTCTCAGACAGTTTCCAATGTAAGTACTGTCACCTCCATACCTCTAGAACTCACAAATAAAAAATTGCAGGTCATGAGCTGTGTCTTGACATCATGATGTTAAAATATTTTTTTTCCCTTTTTTTTTGGTAATGCTAAGGAGCTACAGATGTTGCTAAATCATTGCTATTTCCTACTTTGGCTAATAAGAAATAATATATTTATGAGGACATTTTCCATTTCCTTTTGTTCACATAGGGGAAAAAAACACAATTTGCTGATGTTGATTTATTTATTATTTAAGCTTTACTTGAAACATCCATCTTTTGTACTGCTCTACTCAGTAAAAATTGGATAAGTCCTTAATTTAAAAAGTATTTCACTGATTTATTTTTGGTTTTAGAGTTCGAAGGGACCGTAGAGATCATCTAGCCCAACTCCCCTGCTGAAGCAGGATTG
>BJBW01000347.1:59533-99931 GCA_004320125.1 Scolopax mira | reverse complement strand
TTGCCCCTCATCCTCTCACTGGCAACCACTGAAGGAGGCTCCCTCCTCCTTCAACCCACCTTTTAGATACTTTTAAGTATTGATAAGGTCTCCCCTCAGCCTTCTCTTCTCCAGGCTAAAGAGTCCCAGCTCTCTCAGCCTTTCCTCATAAGGGAGATGCTCCAATCCTTGAATCATCTTCATTGCCCTTTGCTGGACTCTTTCCAGTAGTTCCCTGTCCCTCTTGAACTGGGGAGCCCAGAACTGGATGCAGTATTCCAGTTGTGGCCTCACCAGTGAAGAGTAGAGGGGGAGAATGACTTCCCTTGACCTACTAGCCATGCTCTTCTCTATGCAGCCCAGGATTCCGTTGGCCTTCCTGGCCACAAGAGCACACTGCTTGCTCATTGTCATACCAGGACCCCCAGATCTTTCCTTATGTAACACGTTTTAATACTTGAGAAATGTGCAAAAATGCACCCTATCTATTTCATACTAATTCCCTCCTCTCATTTGCATTATTTCTTTTTATGATTGCTATGACTTCCCCATTTTATGATTCATAAAGCCATTACATAGCTCACAACTGCTCTCCTGATCAAGAATGAATTCTGCAAATCCTGTCTCTCATGGTGAACAAGCTCACCAGCCTAATTTATAAGATAACAGCACTTCAAAATCCTCTCTAAAGGAGACAACTTAGCCTCGTTCATCTCCTAGTGCAGAGGTTGCTTTAGGAGTTATTTAAAGGTTAGTTCACAAGTGATAATATACAGGTGCTTGAACCTTGTTGATTTTGGTTTTAATTTCAGTTAAAAAAAATGTTTAAAAATTGAGTTACTGACAGAAGAATTTAGTCTTTTCCCTATTGAGTTCTTCTATCATTCTACACCAGAGTTAAAAGTGTCTGTTGTGCAGATTTATTGACAAAGTGCAGGGAAGGCTTGAAGAAAGACAGGCAGAGATAGATCTGTGATGAAACCAATGGTGAATGAGACAAGTTTACATTTAAGTAACTTGGAAATAAAACTGGATATGGTATAGAAAGAGCAACCTTTCATGTCAGTCTAAGCTGTGACTTTATGTTGACAGCAGTGCCTTTAAAGGGATGAACCAAGCACGTCTCAGTCTGTAGTTTGTGGATGATTTGCTGTGTTATAGGCAGAAAAGGATTCAAGATTTCCTTATTCGTGTTGTATCTCACAGAAAACAAACAAACAAAACAAGAAAAGCAAAATCAACCTACTACAACAGTGTAGGTACATTTTACATATTATTTCTCCATGTAGGAGACCATTATGGAACTACATAGGGGAAAACAGTTTTGCCTTATGAAACAAACTCATGTTACATGGCATGGAAAAAAGTTGAAGACATGGAAGATGAGTTATAAATAATATGGTGCTTGAAGAATTAATCTTTAAATAAAGACAGCATGAATACATACAACAGTGACCGAGTACCAAGATCTTCATTAGGTCTAAGTCTCCTTTGAATTTTAAGCAGAAAATAAAGCTACTCCTCATTAACAAAGAATACACCTAGAAACTAATTACGGAGTGGTATCACTGATCATGAAAAATAAGTTCTTGGTATCTTTCGTGAAACAAAACAAAAGAAAAAAACACAGGAGTTGCAGGAATGAATAAAACAGATAAAGAAATCAGATGTGAGAACAAGGAAAAGTCCAATCCCACTTATTTTTTATAAAGAAACAAGCATCATTTTTTCTCTTGCATTTAAGTATCTGTAGCACATGAGATTTTGCCACTTGCATAACAGCTAAACAAGAATATCAACCATTTGAAGATGAGTTTTGTTTTGTTGTTTTGGGTTTTTTTTCCAGGAACTAAGGGATCCAGTTGTTTTAAACCTCTAACCTCTAATTCGTCACACACTGATTTGGCAGAGGCTCTAGCTTACCAATATTTCGATGGTGGAAGCCCTAAATCTGAACTGCATTTACTAAACAGCATTCCCAAACAATTCTATGGTATTATTTATGAGCCAAATTGCTTGTTCTGAGATAGACTGTTGCTCTGATGACTGTTTTTACAAGATTGTCTTTTAATTAGTTCACTTTTGCCATCTTCACCTCCTCCCTGAACCCCAGCTAGGTCTGTTACCTCATGGTATTTACCCACTTGCCTCCCAAGTTTGAGAAAGAAAATTGCCTCTTCCTGTCAACTCAAGCATTGTGCTTACTATCAACTTCCCATCTTACATCCTATCGTTAAACATTGCTGTGTCTTGCTAGAAAGACTTATCTGACAGACAGTCATCTGTCTTCAAGGATAGTCTCACTCTTTCTACTGAGGTATTTGTCCCCTTCATAACCTAACCAGAAAGCACTGAGTTGCATTTTCTGTTTTGTTCTTAGGTATTTGCTGGACAAACAACAGTCTTTATAGTTGGACAAATAGATACAGGACATATTCAGGCAGTGTTTGTTGTGTTCTTTTCTTCAAAGAGTTGAAATTCGCTGATTTGTTTACACAGCTTGGGCTACATAAGCAGCCAGATTACGCACACAGGATTATTTCTGACCCTTCATTTCCCTTTAATCCTAAAATCCCATTTGTTTTATGAGTGTCCTGACAGACAGTGGAGGAGAAAAGCAACCACCTCAGAGGGAATAAGGGGTACCCAGACAACTTTAAAACACATTTTATTTTACATCCGGTATAACTGATATAGCTACAGAATCATATATGCGCTTAATACAGTATGGATATGATTAAGTATTGTCCATATATTTTTTTCTACTTTCCAACCTTATTCTTTAACTTTGGGGTTACTACATGTATCCAAATTTAAAAATTGAAACATATCTGCACATATATATATATATGGGTACATAGGGTAAGAGTCATAGCAGTTTTGTGCTGTGAAAAGATTTCTCATGAAAAAACAAGCATTGCTTCAAGGAATTTAGAGCTCTTATTTTGCCTTTAAGTTAGTTACACCCAGTATGTTTTCTTTTCCAGAGCTGCCACCTGCAACAGTTTTACATCAATTGTTATATAAAACTAATGTGTCAAATTGGCCTTCAGGATTACTGAGAGATTTACCTATTTGGTCTCTATTTATGTTGCAAAATGGGCTTCTTTGAACGTGAAATCAGTTACCAGATTCTGTGCTTAATGAGTGTAAGCTCACCTATGAAGTAAAACCTAATAAACCAATTATTAAAATCATGAAATACAGTCACAAAGTTGTAATTCATAACAAATATATCTGATTATAAATCATCCAGCATTCTATGTTATATTTTTAAATAGGGCTTTTTTAGAAAAACATGCCTGGTGAGGAAACATTTTTTAACACACTAATGAGGAAAAGTAAGAAGCTTATTGTCGGGTAGCCAGTGTTGTAAACTTGCTTTCAGTTAATGTAAATCAAAATATTTTTTTTTCTTCCCCCCCCCCCAATTATTTCTAGCAACAAAACTACAACATTTTGTATTTTTGTATTTTGCAAATTATGGTTTTAGTTAAATATTGCATAAACTAAAGTTTTGTTCATTTTTTTTCATTGTGACATGGATTTCACTTGAAGCTTTCCATGCTTTGTTGCACAAAGCACAAATAAAACACTGAATTCATATTTATGAGACGGTGGAGACAATTCACTTCCAGTAAGATAGAGTAATTTCATTTTTCTTTTACATTTAAATGCAGAATGTGTTGGATTCAATACTACCATTTCACTTAATTGTCTACTTTTTATCTCTTTAACTAAAGAAATGTATATATATTTCTTTCTGTGTGGGTGTGCATAAAAAGAAACATGTTCACTGCCTAAATTACACATGAAGAAAGAAAAGTACACCAGAATACAATAAATTACTCCATCAAAGAAAAGACAAAATCATAGAAAGTGAACTCATCCCCACATATCAACATAGGCTCTCTTAGCTATACCTAGACCCTCATACATTGATATAGTAGAAAACTAGTTTATGTCATTAAAAATAACTGAAAGAAAATAACTAGATACATATTACAGAGCTACAATAATAACATGCGTGTAGAGAGCATTGCATTGTTGGGGTTTTTCCCCCCTCTAGCTTTGGGTTTCTGTGTGTGTATGGGGCATGTCTCTACTTTCTTCCCACGCTATTCTCTACTTCCCTCAGTGGGTATAACTTAGCCCTAGAATCCCACACAATGCTGTTTAAGCTAAAAAGGATCTGGGTCCTTGGCCTATACATAAATGGATGTAATATATATATGCTGGCCTTTTAAAGGAATGTTTAACTAACATTTACTAACATAATACACACATAATAGCCACACTGCCAGAATCAGATATTCACTTAAGAATTTAACAAGAATCCAAGGAAAGAAACAATGAATACTCATGATGACACATAACTCTCACTGTAAATCACTTGATACCTGTGAACTGAAGGGAGGCACATCATAGAATGGTTTGGATTGGAAGGAACCTTAAAGATCACCTTGTTCCAACCCCCCTGCCATGGGCAGGGACACCTCCCACTAGAGCAGGTTGCTTAAAGCTCCATCCAGCCTGGCCTTGAACACCTCCAGGGATGGGGCATCCATGACTTCCCTGGGCAACCTGTTCCAGTGCCTCACCACCCTCACTGTAAAGAATTTCTTTCTGGTGTCTAATCTAAATCTTCCCTTTTACAGTTTAAAACCATTAGCCCTTGTCCTATCACTATAATCCCTGATAAAGAGTTCTCTCCATCTCTTCTGTAGGCCCCCTTTAAGTACTGGAAGGCTGCTATAAGGTCTCCCCAGAGCCTTCTGTTCTCCAGGCTGAACAACCCCAACTGTCTCAGCCTGCCTTCACAGATGTTAGTTGTATATGGATGTTACTTTTACAAAAAGGTTCCCAAAGTATTTAAGGTACTAAAGACTTGGTAACAGGTATTACAAAAGATAAATATAAAATACATATAAAACAAAGAATAAGAAAAATAACTTGCATGAATATTGTGAGATCTGTGTGAATATTGTTTACATCAGTCCTTTCTTCTATAGAAGCCAATGTTGCTAGACTTCAATGTCACCTGACTTTCCAGCACTCCTAAGAGTGACCAAGTTCTTAGGTCTTCCTTGGATTTCCCACAGGCTTTTGATAAAGTTACTTATCTCAGGCTTTTAAGAAAACTAAGTAGCCACTGGCTGAGCCATTTAAAGATATAAATTGAAAGAATAGGAGTAAAGAGCTATTTTACCCAATGGAGGATGGTCACCAATTCTTCCAGAACCTGTGTTCAAGCCAGTTCTGGCACCTGTGTTTTCTGACACTCCTAGAGAATCTGGACAAGGGGCAAACAGTGAGGTGAGCTGGTTTGCTGATGAATTTATTCAAGAGAGTAAAGACAACTGCAAAGAATTGTTGAAGGATCTTAGGGGCCCAAATAATGGAACAACATAATTAAATGAGAAAGTAATAATACATTAATACAAAATTGAAAATGGGGGGAAATAAATCTACTTCCACAAAACAATGATCTCTAGTTGGTATTAGGACAGTTTCATTAGAAGACATATAGGTAGCAAATCACTGCTAGGAATCAAGAGCAAAGCAATAGAGGAAAAAACTATGAGAGAAAATCACCTTCTATATAAATTTATATTCTTTCACATCTTATTAAAAAAAAAAAAAAATAAAGACTAGTTCTCATCATCAATAAAGGTAGTAGGAGCCAGACTCAAAGCAAAGTCATTGCTCAGTAGCATTCCTTGCTAATGAGAATGGAAAAAGGTATATATGCAGATATATGCATTAAAAGGCAGGTAAATCACTTAACATCTCCTGGTGTCCAAAAATATTTGTAGAATGGAAAAGGGCCCACTTTCGCTGTTCTCACTGTTCTCTTACTACCTGCTTCAATACACTGTTAAAGACGTAGAATTGTTAGACAGACACTTAACTGAGGCACTACAATTTATGTCAACTGCATCATCTGAGCATTGCTCCTCTGCCTTTGCCTTCAGATTTGTCATGTATGGGACACAGACACAGGGGAGTAAAAATTACAGTGACATTGCAAATATTGAGAAGAAACAGAATTAGTTTGTTGCTGGGACATATTTGATTTACACTTTTTGTAAAAAGTGTACTATTTGAGATTTGTTGTATATCAGCCCAGATGATTTTTTTTTTTTTTTTTACTATATTAAGGGATATAAGCAACCAACATGAAAAACAATTTATCATGTATCTTTTTTCAATCTTGAAATAAATTGCAAGGAAGTTATAAAATTTAATACCTTATTTTGAAATGGTTTGTTGCACCAAAAAGAAACTATTATAACATTATATGGTATCATGATTTGGTATAGAAGGTACTCTTTCATACATTTCTGCGTTTCTTGAGATTTTAACAGTCGGCAAATTCTGCATAGAGCATATGAATGTAATAAGTATGAATGCTTTGCAGTGAAACTAGTTCTGAGTTAATTTTTTCCATTAAAAAAAACAAACACAAAATAACCTTATCCAAAAGTAAGAAAAAAAAATGTTTCAATTCTGAATGCAAAGCACAAAGATAAGTGGCCGGATGAAGAGCATTTAGAAAACATTAACAGGACACAAACCAAGAGAATAAAAGAAAGCAAGGCTTTGAAATTATTGAGTCATCGTTGATTGGTTCTACACTTCTCTGAATACATTTTCAACAGATTTTCCTGAAAAGTATGTGCAGGATCTTTTGAGTTTTCATAGCTAGCCTGCAAATATATTCTGGTAACTTCTGATTTATACAGACTTACTTCAACACATGTTATATCTCTTTATCTTTGTGCTTCTAGCTTGGCATCTTCATTCAGACAAGAGCAGATGAAATATTTTTAAAGACTGCTTCCTACTGTTTTTCCAATTTTTTGTTTATGTATTTTGAATGCTTAAGGAAGAAAAATAGCTATTTTTGTGAAATGTGTTTTTAAATTGCCTCACTTCAGTTTTAAAAAAAAGTGCTTTGGAAAATTTCAAAGATCTGGAGTTGTGGAAGGGAAATCAGGTAAGAGGATTCTATTGTGGAATACTGGAAGTGGGGCCAGAGGAAGGAAAAAAAATGAGCTTTACTGTGAGGAGTAAGCAGATTGATGTTGTTGATTGATATCACTGATTTAATCTTAGAAAATGGAAAACAACAATTCTCTAACTGTGTGTATTTGTCTGAGGATGATATTGCACATTGCTTTCTGCTGATTACTTAACACTTATAAAGGTACGTTCGTGGTTGTAGGTGATCTTATTACATGGTAAGACTTATCTATCCATGCCCATGTCCTCCTACTTACCAGATAATTAAGAATGGAAACAGGGCATGTCCTAAAAAAATATATATAACCAGATACTGAATCAATAAGCAGAGAGAAGAAACAATGAGAATAAATAGTAGCTTCGGGGAAAAAAAAATACAGCTCTATGCAATGGTTCACAGATAAGAAACTAGTGGAATAACTCTGCTTGAGATTATTAACTTAATCTATCTTGGACATGTGAAATTGTGGAAAGGAGACTGAGGAAGAGGAAAGTTTAGAGAATGAGTGTGTCTCTGTAAGTTACAACTGCGAAATAAAGCAAGTTGTTTGCAAAAGCACTAGACTCAAGACCCCTGTGTGAATTCAGAGCTCATTGGGATCTAGGGGGAAAGGAGATGCTTTTGTCATTGTCTTCCCTCGCAAACCAAGCAATGCCAGACACACAGCGACATCACACAGTGCTACTCTGGCTGTTTAGAGCTGGACTGGCTCTGATCTGATCAACCAGCTACACAGATGTAGCCGATGTGGCAAAATAACCACTTCTTAAAACCACCAGGTGGTGCATAAACTTTAACATAACGCACAAACAATAATTTCTCTTGTCTCAATTATTCAAATGTCAGGGCTCCTCAGACAAAAGAAAGTGTACATTTGACATTTAGTGCACTGAGGTTAATTAGTTCTACGAAATTTTAACACAAAGATGAAAAAAAAAACAAACCAACTATCCAGCAATAGCTTATATTTACTAGACACATGACTTCAGTAAAATACATTATGAATAATGCCCTTCTGTCTCTGAATCTGGTATTTTATTGATTATGCCTTCAGCCTTGGCTACAAACTACATTTCAAAGCATGAATGTCTTTGCATCACTGTATTACAAATCTTGTAAAAGAATCACCTACTATAAAAGTAGACTGCCAGAATTCATACCAGAACTATGGTAGGAAATTAATTCTTAAAACTAATTAATTTGATTAAATCATTAAATTAATTCTTTAAAACATAGACCAATAACCTTTTATTTTCTATGTTAATATATTGTTGAATCATGAATATCAAACATGATCATTACATGTTAATAAGATATTCAATTGCTTTGCACAATTCACTTTGACTTAGAGGCCATATAAAGTAACCATCTAGCTTGAATCTAACAATGGTGAAAAAGCTTTTGCTAAATGGTATCTAGATAGAAATTTTTCACCACAAAGCTCCTTAAATATCAGTATTTATGAGATATTAACTTCGTTTTCATTAAAATCAAATAAAACTATATAAAAAAGCCAACTTTTTTTTTTCCTGTGAAGACAAAAACTTCCTGATGGCTTCTATAAATGGCAATAGTTTTCAGTGAGTTAACAGATTAATGGGGCAGTAAACTAAAATGAAAAGAATGAAATCCAGTAAGCTTATCTTTAAAAAAAAACCACAACAAACTAAACAACAAAACATGCGTATGAAGTACACATATTTTGCTGAATCTGCAAGTAAAACATGTGGGATGCGCCTACAAAGATTTTTTTTTATAAAAATGTTTAATTACTCTTTCCTCCAGACCAATTTTCTAGTAAGTTTTTTTCACTCCTTGACTTACTGTTTCTGAGGTTCACGCATTTCTTACTGCATATCTTACTGCCCTAGTTATGGATGAGCATTGTGTTCATTACATACTGAGCAAACACAGAAAACTGTTATACATCATTTAACGTGCTCTCCTGAATCATCGAATGTAGTATTTGTTCTGGTTGCAAGTCAGTGCAGGCAAGGCTGAGCTATTATCCATACCTTATTTTCGAGATGTGAGGCTTTATCCAATGACAACAGTAGGCACAAGATGCCTGCTGGCAAGTCTAATCATGAATTAAATAAATAATTTTTAAAAAGGAAAAATTTGTTTTATCTGTAATGTGCAGGTTTATAGATTAGACTCTCGATTTATACAAAGGAGATACTTTATAAACAGTAATTTTCAAGAGATCAGCAGGTCAAAATTTAATTTAATTTAATGTCTTACTGCAGCTCTGGCTTTACTGCTAGGGACTTGCTTTTTGTTAAAATGTATGTGCACTTAACTGTCATGCTATACAGTCCAAATTTTGATTAAAATGTCAGATAATTAAAGAATGCATTAATTATGTTCTAAATAATTATTAAGAGCATGGAATATTTCATTTAATTACTTAGTGGTTATCCCACTAGTATTTGGGATGATTGCTTTCTTCAGAAAGAAAACAGTTATGGACTTAAATACAAACAAAGAAAAAATATAGCTGATCAGTAATAACTTGGAAGATTCTTTGGAGGTTTTGGTGATCTATTATAAGAAACAGCACAAACATATAAACTAGCCAGTATGGAAAAAAAAAGCTTATATAATTTCGGTGTTCTTTCCATAATTTTGTAGTTTCTATTCCCCCACCACCTATAGTCCTGTTAGAATTACAACTTACTTACTACTTATTCAATAATGCATTCAAGAACAGAGCTGATAGAAGACAAAATCAGTATTTAATTTGATGGTGCCTCAACTACAACACAGTTTTTCCTCAGCAAAACTGCCCTCAGCTCTCAGATCATTTCAATATCACCATGAAAACCACTATCAAAAGTTACAGGTTCCTATAATATAATCATTCTAGATGGGTACTAATTCTGCTGTGACACCTCTGGCTTTCTTCAAAATGGTAAGTTCTGTTGTATTTCTTTGTACATAGAGACAATCAGAAGACTTAAGTGTATGGTAAATGAAAATTATGCTACTTTACAGGTTCATTCTGTTGTGTCTATTCTACATTTCAGAATGCACCATACCTATCTATACTATACCTTATCACACATACTAGTTTCAGGGCTGAAACAGAAGATACTGGCCAGCAAATAGATAACCCAGGATCATCAATTAAAGCTTGTATATTAAATGCACTATTGAAAACAGACTTTTAAAATGAGCTTTTAAAACATTTGACAGGTTGTTTTTTATATTCCCATATCTAGTTTTCAGTACATATACCTTGTGGGATGACTTTGGGGAGCTACCAGATGTCCACCTAGCCAATTTCTCACTTTCCCTCCTCAGCAGGACAGGGGAGAGAAAATAAGATAAAAGAGCTCATGGGTCTAGATAAAAACAGGAAGATCCCTTATCAATTACCATCAAATGCAAACCAGTCCTGACTTGGGGAAAATTTATTGCCCATTAAAAATAGAGGAAGACGGTAAGAAACAAAGACAAAAAACCTGAAACGGCTTTCCACTACCTATGCAACCTGTTTCCCAGGCTCACCTTCAGCCCCGATTCCTCTACCTCCTTCTCCTCAAGCACCACCAGGGAACGGGGGGCTGCAGTCAGTCCGTGCCAGCTCCTCTCTGCTGCTCCTGCCTCCTCACCCTTCTCCTGCTCCAGCCCAGGGCCTCCCTTGGAACCGACTGTGTTCAACACGGAGCAGCCCCAGCCTCTCCTCACAGAGACCACCCCTGCAGCCCCTCACTGCTGCTGTCAGCACCGGGGCACCTGCACCCGGCACAACAGCATATTATATCCTATACGTACACATAACCTATATATATCGTATACACACACATAGGTATATCACATGCAGATACATACAAGTAAAATGGTTTGTTGAACCTTCGTTCAATACATCTGTCAAATGCTTTCTTCTACCTATACCTGGTGAAGACAGTAGCTTTGGTCCTAAAAAGGGAAGTAAGGGAGCCCACGATTCTTGGCTGGCTGTGCTGGTACTGCCTGTCTCAGAAAGGCATTTCCAGTAAGAAAGTCTCCTAAAATTAATATTAGTCTTTAATATATACACTGAGAGCACATACTGAGAACATATGTCATCTATATCTGTATGTCATTTAGGCTTGTGTTAATTCTTAATATAATAGAGAATGTAATTTAAAAAATTAAGGAAAAATATATAAGCTTTCAGTTGAAATCTAGGTATGGATCTGCTAAGAATAGGGTCTTTTTATTGTTTAATTCTTTACACTTTTTTTTTTTTTTGTTATGTTATTTGCAGGTAAAGATACTGATTTGCTCCTTGACCTTTCACTATAGAAGGAATAGGCACATGGTTCAAACCATGGTACAGAATAAAATTTTAAGATTATAGGGGTTTTTGTTACGCTTCTGCCCAGCTGTTTACCCCTGACCAGATCACTTTAACTTTCTGCTGTGTCTCCTCATGCCTGGTGCCTCTGTTTATATAGGATCAATTCAGAAGGAGCAGTTTAACAGAGTGTATATTTATTTCAGTAGAACTTGGACAAGGATGATGACAGCTTAGCTGGACAAAGATGCTTTACTGAACTGAGAGCCTATAGCATAAACTTACTTGGACAGAATTTTTTTTACTATACATAACATGAACGTGTGAGGTAGCAATAATAATTCTTTAGTTTTATCTTATATCTCATGAAATGCAGAACATTTTTTCCTATTTACTGCAACAAAAGAGTTGCATAAGATTATTGCTTGATAAAGAGTACTGAGGTATCAAATAACTTTAGTCAGCAAAACTCAGTTACATTTTTTGGAACCATTTCTGAAGAATTAATTGAATTTTTTTTTTTTAAATCTAAGATTTATTTACATAAACAAAGGCTAATTGTAACAATCTCTGAAATACATTTTAGAGCATGTGTAATGTTAATAATGTATACCTATGAAATATATATGCCTGCGCAGTATCTATTTAGTTACTTCTACTTTTTGTTTTATGATCTTTAATTTAATCTCAAGCCCTTCTAATCCAGATTCTCAGTTCTGAGAATCTGTTCAGAGGCAGTAGGATTCTGATCTTGTTTATTTCTACAGAAATCACAGTATTCCAAATTACTTTTTTTCCCTCAAAGATTGAGTCCAAAAGCTTTGGTGTATATTAGGATTGGCATTTCTCATGGAAGCTAACATTCATTATTTAATATTTAAGAAAAATATATTATTTATTATTTATATGCTTCTATATATCAGCATCGATAATTCTTGAACATAGTTTAAGAACACCTGGGAGTTTCTGAAGATAAGAATCAGATTTAAAAAAAAAAAACTTAAAAGCCCATATTGCAAAGGTATGAATATAGCCAGAATTACCCTACAGTTCTGGATAAACCACAGCTTTTAACAGATAGCACATTCTAAAAATCAAGATTACATAATTAAGACATTATTTTTGAAAAACTGTCATAACTCAACTCAGCTCTATATTTTTACCAAAAATAGGACCAAGACAGGTATTTGTGAAGATACTTAGCCTGAAATTACATGTAAAAAGGAAAAACACTATTGTCCAGGTGACTTTGCCTTTATCGTCAAAATACAATTCTTGTACTAAAAATCTAAGCTTATCTTCAACATTTCCTCTTTCTTTCTACCAGAGACAAGCTTATGGAAAATCCATTACCAAGTATCTGATGTATCCAGGTAATAGTCAGCAGCATTTTACAGTATCTAGACCTGCACAAAATGAGATCATTAACTTCACTGCTGTAATTATTACCTGTATTATTAACTGCATCCTTAGCGGTAGAATTAAATTCTTATCTGTTCCAGGAACTGAATCTGAGAAAGTGGAAGGTCCCCAATGGAAAATAGTTCTGTCACTAAATGCTGAAGAGTTCCTTGTAATTTAGGTCTTTTTGCTGACTTATCTTCTCAATAGTGTAAAATCACTTTTTTAGCAATGACAGCATGCCACTTTGTAAAAGGAATAAGAAACTCCATACAAGGTATCTTTCCCAGCCTGCACCAGGCAGACTTTTACCAGGCAACTCCAGGAGAATGCCACTCCTTTGATATCATATGGCAGAAGTGATTGGCTAAAATTTGCAATGGGAGTCTTGTTGGCCTTGCTGTATTGAGATTTTCTTCAGGCTTTGCTTTACATTAAGATTGGTCAATAAAGCAGTAAAACTCAAAGAAGTTGTGCCCTATGTATTCAATCCGTATGAAAAAATACCTTGCATGTGTATAAGCTCATTTCCATGTTATGGCTTCGTTTTCAGTTTTTGAACAATTTCTGATACAGAAAATACTACATAGCATTCTTTCTAATGTTCAACATATCTAATTAAGTATTCAGTGAAATGTCAACATGGGCATTCAACCCTTTTAAACAACTGAACATTTTACCACACCACAAACTTAAAGGTGAATATTTAGAATGTAAGTCCAAACTGTGGCATTAAATCACTGTAAAACATCCTAGGGGGAAGTATGCAACACAATCAAGTGCCAGGCAACAGAGTCCTTCAAGAATGGTACTTCATATAAAGATAATACTCTGTGTTCACTACTAAATCATTTTAAGTGTCATAACTTATTTTCACAACTACACCTGACCAGGCATATGTTGATCAAAGAGAAAATGTAGCAAGACCATAATCTTTGCTATGACTCCCTTTTTACAGGTTCCATCTGAACAGGAAGGAACTCAGACAGCAATCACTTGCTCGGTTATAAGCTGCATTATATTCTCCCCTTATACCCAATTCCTTTGATGATGACACAGGAAACTGACTTATTTGCTTGCATTAGCATAAATTTTTCAGAATTACAAAGCACTTAATCCACACAGAAGTATCATTATATAATGTCTGATTGATTGCAAACCAATGCCTGTTGTCACTACATGTAGTTATAATATTACACAGTATTTTATTTCATATAGTTCATAGTATTGATTGTAAAGAACAGTTTTCTATGACTGAAAAAGCCCTTACTTCCAGTGTCATCTAAAATTGCTCAAAAAAAAAAAAAAAAAAGGAAGAAAAAGTTTTTTTCATGCAATTTAATTAAAGTTTTTTGGCTCTACCATGTTTTACTATAAATCTGCATTGGCCTGAAAGAAACTGAAGCTGTTAGCAGGGTTAAAGGGCTTTGAGAGCTTGTCAGGCAGGATTAACAAAGTTTTTCTTACTCCTATGTCAGTGAACTGCAACCTTCAAATCTTGCATATTTCAAGCTATTGAGTTAGAAAAAAAATGAACTGTTTTAATTGGGAGTATGTGCTTTTGTTCCGTACCATTCTTATCTTAATTTATTCCTCCTCAAGTGTAATCCAATGCATCTAAACCTCAGCTTCTGAGAAAGGTCAAAGAATTCTACATAGGTGCCATAAAGAGCCCTTACTGTGAATTTTCAGATATAATGTCTTACCCGCCCCTACAATGAAGTCCATGTATTTTGATTTTGAATTCTGAATCATTCTTCAAAGTGACTCTCATCTGACATGAGCAAGCTGAATTAGGCTAAAAAGAACCCGAGACCAGAGTAGAAAAACTGCCAAGAATTATGCTTCAGTCAGTAGGAATACACAACACTTCTATTGATAATGCCTACTTTAATGCCTCTGGAAGAGGTAGCTCAGTCACAAGATTGTTTACAGGACATTAGAGATCACAGTTGCTTCATTTTGCCAATTACATGAGACTTGGAACAACTGCTTTACTAAATGATTGTCTATATATGTGGCTTGAAGCCAAGAGAAACTTTTAGCTCTTACAGTTGTAATTCTATTATTCATCAAGCACAGGGCAAGTTCCTAAGGAAATAGTTACAAACAACCTGTGCACACACACTCCATTAATTGAAAATTAAACAACTGTTCCTTAAACACTACAATCCTCACCTATCACAATATTTAAATTTCTGCGTGATTTTAATATTTTGCCCATTTTTATTTAATCTCTCATGAGCTTCTTTCTTTCAGAGCCTTCCACAAGAAAAATCCAACTCTTCCAGCTGGGGCTGGTAGAGCTGTATCTTCTTATCACCTTTGCCAGACCTCATCTGCTTAAAGCACCAAAAGACAGTTTGGCACTCCCTCCTTTGATCCTTCATTATAGTTTCAGACACTCCTCGTAACACCAGCAGACCTTCCTCCTGAAGGTCTTCCTTCTGCCTGCCCTTCTCATGCTTTCTTGCTTTCTTTTCTATTAACTGATCTGAAAGAACAGCTGGAATCTGATACCCAGAGCAAAAGAAATGTTAGGCTCGAAGAGGAAAACAATTCAGAACACGCTGAAGGGATAACTCCTATTCTGTAGAAACTTGAACTTTGTCTTTTACAATGTGAACCCTTCTTCCCTTTATTCTGCTGTTACCCAATCTCTGAGAGAGAGACAGTGGTACCATAAGATATACCTGAAAACCCCATGTAACTAAGACTTAGTGGAAAATTCAGCTACTGCTTAACAGCTTCAAATTTTGGTGTTCACAGCTTTTTGCAGTATGATCCCTCAGAAGCTCAGAACCAGATTTTGCTTTCCTGGAGGTTTCATCTTCACATTATTTCACCACTACTGACTCAGCTTCACTTACATTCTTGTTACTGCTTCAAAGTCACTAACTACAGGCTTCCATTTTGTTTTCCATTTATATGTTATACTAACAGATCAACACTACTTGTGGTCTTTAGATCCTGCCTTCTTTTGTTTTCATGAAAAAGATACACAGATGCAGATATGCATATAGATAAACAGTACATATTTATGCATATTAACATATATTAAAGAGAAAATAAAAAGCATAGCCATACGCAGAAAAAGCCATGTAACTTAGGTTCACAGCTTATGCTCCATTTGTTCTTTCAGGTTTTCAATTTCAGCATGTATGCAGTTTGGCTACAAACACATTTTGTCAGAAAGTTTGTGGGTCTCTTCATATTTTAAACACTAAAGCTACTCCAAAATACCAAATTAATCTGAAAAAAATATATTTTAAGCAGAATTGGTAGCATTACAACTAAATTTAACTGAGTAGATAAAAAATATTTTCTATTTCAGAGTATTTGCCAGCTTCATTGGCAGGTTTGTGATTTTCTTAAGAGCACTATGCAATACAAAGTGTGTATGCTTATCTGAGCCCTGGAAAGTAAAAGTTACAATGCCATCACAGGAAGCTACATTAATATCTTTTAACAGTGAGTTTCATCAAATGAATCTGGATTTAGTCAAGAATCCTGCTTAAGATCCATCCTACTTTCCCAAAGTTATGTGTTGGTACTTCAGTACTAAAAGACAACCCACAGAAACTGCAAAAAGTCAGCAAAGTAATCAAACTGTTTCTCCATATACATAAATCTATTAAGTAAGACAAAGCCATTTTACGCTGGTGCTTTTCATGATAGTGTTGCACAACATAGAAAGTCTCTGCGGAGCTGGTTCTATTTCAGTGTGCAATTTCATTTTCAGCATAATTTGTCATATAATTGTGCCTTTAAATTTAGTCAATCCATTCATTTGTTCACATAATTAATTCTGATTTATTTTCAAGCTCTCCTATTGCAGTTCTTTCCTATTTTCATTCTTTTCTTCTAACTTGATGTGGATTACATTGGTTTTTTAGATCCTTTGCAAATAGTCTAAATCCCACACAGTGAATATTAGAAGTGAAAAGGTCTGGAGTTTGGAGGAGGTTGTTTTGGGATTTTATTTTTTTAATTTTAATGTTTATTTCAACAAAGCAACAAGCTTCAATTTTCATTTAAGGCTGTGGTAAGAGCAATGTTTTAAAGGAATTCCAGACTCTATTTGCCATGGAAAAATCCTAATCTAGTTCATAGCTATGGCTTGTACCTATATTTTATGAAAAAGACAAGAAAAAAATATATAACTCTCGTATTATGGAACTAACACCAGGGTTTTTAGATTTGTATGCACAAGGCAAAACAGCCTCTCAATGAATTGAATGACATTCATGTGCTCCACCAGCATGTGTCACAGTGCAGCTGGACACAGATGAACTGCTCTTGCTTCATTTTAGACTGCTCATGATGAATCTTTACCCTAATAAGGCTAGAGAGAGATAACCCTTTGGTTGATTTGTTCGCATTGTAAAGACAATTGAAACTTTGGCCAGCTTTCTGTGGCAAGAAGAAAACCATAAATAGGATTACTCATATTTCAGCTTTTTCTCTTTCTTCAACGTGTAGATGGAGCGATGGCTCCATGTTTTATTTTTGTAATAAAGTATCCATTTATTATAGTAATAAATGAAGAAACATAGATCGCGGTTCTTCATGTCAATGACTTTTATTCTTATACTCTATCAGAGCTCACCAAGTTCTTACTCACTGTGTGCCGCAACTGGACTATAT
Organism: Scolopax mira; assembly: GCA_004320125.1. Classification (NCBI taxonomy): domain Eukaryota; kingdom Metazoa; phylum Chordata; class Aves; order Charadriiformes; family Scolopacidae; genus Scolopax; species Scolopax mira. The sequence goes on along the minus strand of BJBW01000347.1, from coordinate 82,592 downwards.
AGAAGACCTCTCTTTTAGATTGAGGTAATAATGGTATGATGAGAAAACACCTGGATGCACAGGCAGGATTTTCTGTTCATGTTCTGGGGCTGTATGGCTGATTTTTTCTTGTGTTCGGATGGATTTTTGCACTTTTAAGTTTGCGTCCATTGCCTCTTGTCCTATCACTGGGTACCACTGACAAAAGCCTGTCCTTTCTCCTTCATCCACTCCTATCGGGTACATATACAAATTTTTAAGATCCTCCTGAGCCTTCTCTGCTTCAGTCCCAGTTTGCTGAGCCTCTCCCTGTTTGTCGTTTTCTCTAGTTGCTTATACATTTTGTGGTCCTGCAATGGCCTCGTTCCAGTTAAGTCATATCTTTCTTGTAGTGGGGATAAGCACAGTTTGAAAGACCATCTCTGGATGTATCTGAATTCTGTAGTTGGGACTGGAAACTAAATGACGCAATAGCAGTCACCTCAGGCTGAAGGACTGCTAGTTTCAAGGAAAGACCTTCCATTATGTATTAAAACTCTCTGAACTCTAACTGTAAACCCAACTCTGCTGGGGTATGGCACAGGCTACTAAGCTTTCTTCCTTTCTAATATTTTTGGCCATTGTCAAACTTCATTTGTACATAAAATTTTATTTTAGATTTTTGAGAGGAGAAGGTCGCTTTGGTTCTTTTTTGAGCATTTCCCCAGGCTTTTCAGGAAACTACAGGCTTACAAATCTCTGGAGTAGTATAATGATCCCTTGAACAAAGTTCAAAGACCTAAATGCTGAATATATTTTGTAGTGTACTACAGAAATTCAAATGAAATAGTTCAAATATGAAAAGTCATAGGAAAGAGGAATACAGGTCTGACTAGAATATTTTTAATATAAGCAATTTTTGACTACAGACATCATAGTTACAATTTCTCTGATAAAGACAGCAAACGGATTTTGTTTGCTATTATAATGATTTTAAAATTCTGCACTCTTGCTTAGCTTATCTCCTTATACTAAAACCACGCCAGAGAAATGGAAATTAGACTTTTGTATCAGGGTTTTTGTGTTGTTTGAGAGGCTTTTTGTTTATATTTGTTGTGCTACCAGAAAGGAGTGTTTATGGAATTTCAACTAATTCTGTTTCCTGTCAATAAAAATATTCAAAGACAAGACAATTTACTTCTCTGAAATTCCTGAAATAGAGAACAATAAAAGCATGTATTTATTCATGCTAAAATACATCCTTTCAAAAATAAAAAAGCTTTTTTTTTTTTTGCTAAAGAATTATTTAGTGATAGATATAAACCAGACATAGCAATAATAGTAATAATAAAATGAGGACTAAATATTTATAACTAAAAGAAACCAAAAGATTAGGTACAAAGACTAATAAGGAAATTTTTATGTTTACTAAAAATACAGTTTGACTACAGTCACCACATAGTGAAATCATTAGAAATATAAGAAAAAAAATTGATTCTTTAATGCTCATTTGTTGACCAGATGTAAGTGCAATCAGGCCCAGTTCACAGTCTGATATGCAATTCCAGTGTATATGTTTATCATTTGATATTTGAATAGATTTGTTTCCTCATCTGATGTCTCAACATGGGTTCTGTGACTTCACAATTGTTTTTGCAGTGAAACACAATAATGCTGTAAGTTAAAAGGAAGTGCCTTGGGAAGTAAACAGCTTCAATATCTGTAAAATTATCTAAAAAAATATTTATAAAGGCAGAAAAATATCTAAACACATACACTGAGTTTAACTCCTTTAAGTTGTGTTTTCTCTAATGTTACAACTAAGAATTGAAAAATGCCATCATTAATCTATTTAAACTTTTTTGCTCTGTGGTCTTTTTTAAAAAAAACTAAAACCAAACCAAAACAAAAACCAAAAAACACACAAAAACACCAAACAACCAACCATCAAACCTAATCCAACAACCAAAAACAACACAAAAATTTCCATATTTGCTACATGAAGAGAGAGCCCTAATACAGAAAACTTTAAAAACCTACTTGCTTCTGATGTCATATAAGGACCATCCATACCCATCCCTATTTCAACCCAGAGAGTCAAGACTGTTATTCAAGCACCTACAAATAAAGGAGAGAGATATGAAAAATATCCTTTTACTTCCCCTATATTTGTTTGGGATTTTTACCTGCGATAACAATTTCATGGTGTCAAGGTATGGAGAAAAACATCCCTCTTTACCAGTTAGGAGTCCCTGTCTGATTGCAACAGGATGATGGTTTCACCCAGTAAACTCCATTTACAGCACTGATTAACACGTGATTTCAAGCTGGAAGTTAGTTGAGTAGAATGTTTCCAAATATAAAAGTGAAAACTGACACTTTTGTAAGTGTTGGTAAGTCTTTGCTCTTCCTTTCCCCCATCCCTTCCCAATAAATCTAATGCTGTCATTGCTTATTCCACCTTTTTCTTCCCTTCCCCTTTTGCTCCTGACACTTCCCTTGCATCTGCTCTTTGTTTTTTCTTTCCTTCTTTGTCTAATACATCATATGCATACTTCCTCCTTTGAAAGCATAATAAAAGCCAGCTGTAATAGACAAAAACAGGTGTTATGCAAATATACATGTCCCTATAGCAAGATAGAATGTGGGCTCCAAGAAGAACTTAAAGTTACATTTGGCTGTATACAATGTATTAGCCAACAAATAAGCAGATGAGAATCACTGCAGCAAGCAAAAGCATCTTGGAATTGAATAAGAAAAAAACATATGTAAAATACAAGATGTGTCATGGTGGATGCTGAACTAAACCCCACATGAAGTTACCGACAAAGTTAACAACATTATTTCTTAGAGCCACACACTCAAGTTTTGATTTCCTTTTACAAACATAAGGTTCATAGCACTGAACTGCATGGACTCATTGCAGACATGTGAATAATGCTACCACTTTCAGAAACACAGAACGAACAAAAGTGACCAAAAAAAAAAATACTTAAGAAACAAGCATTTAGAAAGAATTCTCAAATTAAGCAGTCTTATCCTGCATCCAAGCATATGCCCAAAACCACCCAAAGTCAGGAAGTATGTTATGTACAGTTATGTTTTCTGCATGCCTCTACACTCGTATATCATTGCCCCAACTGCTCTGGCCCACTTAGTGACTACCTTCATCCAAAGAGTCTGAGATGAGGAGATGTACTCACATTTAGAAAATGAGGTCCACACAAGTACAGTGATGATGCCAACTTTTATTTAGGCCCATTGTCACAAGAAAGAACAGCAATGCTGCCCCTTCTATACGTCATGCTAATGAATAAAGAATTTGCATGAAACATAGAAAAGATGATTTAATATTTTTGCCTGAGAGGTTTTAGTACAGAAGAATGTCTCCTAGCCAGGCTATAGGATATACTGCAGGAAGAGCCTTCAAGTATTGCTGAATTTTACGCTCTATAAAATAACATTTTATTTATCCATTAACAGAATAATATAGAATAAACAAGACCTAGCAAAGCACTTACAGTAATAGAAATGCATCCTCTAAACCCTACTCTACACACTATGTGGTAAGCAATGTAAAATATTTGGTAAAATAACTGGACTTCTGCATAGGATGGAATTTATAGCTACTATGTATTTCTCTAAGCTCCGTAAGAATTGGCAAAAAAATCTCAGAAAGGAAAAAAGTGTTCAGTTTGTCTGTGCAACTGCAGATAGAAAGCAGTATCAGTTGTCTACTTTCTAAATACCTTTTCTGGAAATACTTTCATGCAAAGATTGCACCAAATAAAAATTCAATTTAAAACTGTATTACCAATTACTTGCATATAATTTTACTTCCAGATTTTCACAACTAAGGGAAGTCTCTTTATGCCTAGGTTGGCTCAGTCAGCTGCAGAATTGTTTTCTTTGATACCAGATTTTGACCACCAGAGAGCTATTCTCATAAAAGGTAGCAACATACACACAGCAGACCTCTTTCCTTTAACAGCCACTCCACATCTTCCACATAAGGTTGTGTTGAATAGGACAGTTAGGAGAGACAGTCTGTTGGACACAATACTCACAAATAAGAACTGGTTACAGATGTTAAAGTCATTGAAGACTTGACAGTAGCAGCCATAAGATGGAGGAGTTTTAGATCCTGAGAGAAGCGAGCAAGGTAAGCATAGAAACACAGATTGGACTTCAGAAGAGAAATTTTCAGCTTGGTTAGGAAACTGAGAAACTGAGAAGTGGGATCCAAATGGAGACCACTTTGAAGGGGGGGAAAACACAGAGTTACTCATAACTTTTCAAAGATATCCTTCTCAAAACAGAATAATATGCAAGAAAATGAGCAGGCATGACAAGAAGTCAAAAGTCAGTTACTCCTGACCAAATTTAAAATAGAAAAGGAAGTATATACAAAGTGGAAACAGAGATAGATATCTGAGGAGGAATACCAAAGCATTGCCTGGGCATATTGAGTACAATTAAGAGTCCAAACTTGCTGGAGTTGAAATTGGCAAGGAAGGGAAAAAGGACTAAGATGGACTTCTACAGGCACATCAGTAGGAAAACAACATGTAAACTGCAGACCTTCTGCAGAATGGGACAGATGATCCTGTGAGGGTGGACATAGAAATGGATGAGCTGCTTTTTCTGCCTCAAAATTTACTGGTAAATCTCATGTCTTGTGGATCCCTGTGCCCAATGGTAGAGTCTTTGGGGAAAGAATTATCATCCTCAGCAGAGAGGGATCTCTACCATGCTTCAAAAGTTTTCATAGCTGCAGAAGCTCCCAAATGACTGAAGAAAGGTAAATATCATGTCCCATTTCAGAAAAAAAACAATAGGAACGATCTTAGGAGCTTTGAGTTTCCCTCACCCTCATTAGAAAATTATGGAGTAACATTCACAAAAACTACTTCCAGAAATGTGAATTTTTGCTGGCTTGATATCAAAGTGCATTGTGTTTGACCACGGTAATTGCCTTTCACAATAAAATTACAAGCTTTGCAGAGGAAGAAGAAAGCAGTGACATCGCTTCCATTGACTTAAACAAGGTTTTCAAAACAGACTGTCACAGCATCTTTCAAAGTTATCCCTGTTTTAAGCAGGAGGTTGGGCTAGTGACCTCCAGAGGCCCCTTCCTACTTTGACCTTTTCATGGATTTCTGTTGTAAAGCAAAAATAAATCTACATTTTATGCAGTTGTAAATTAAAACCATATGATACCACAAGAATTTACATTCTTCATCTGTTACTTAAATATAAAAGGGACATCTTAACATCCTCATGGAAACACTTTCTATAGTCAGCCTCATGGCATTTAATTAAACCTATCCTATACATTTATCCTATAATTTCAGCAGATACTAAGTACTGACTGAATATTCTGGAACCTATTGTCATAACATGCTGATAAAAAATACAGTGATCTAAATATTACCTGTGCAATTTTAGTATATCAGCTTCTCTTTACATGGGTCACAACAATAACTATGATGGAAACAAAGCCATTGTAAAAAAGGCAATTTTATACTGTACAGGTTGACTAGAGATTTTTTTTGCATTATTTAGCAGTAAGTGTGACGAAGCTTATCATACTTGGTGCAGTAGTAGCTTTTCAACTTCTCCTTGTGTACTGACAAGCATAAAAGGTCATGTAAACACAACAGATGACATAAAAACTTCCACCAGTTAGCTTTAAGAAACACTTGGAAGTTCTTATTAAAATGTGCAACTAGAGAAAACAAGCTTGCTGCCACAAAATTCTGTGAAAGAGCAGCATAATAATATAATAATATCCACAGTTAACTACACATAGCATCATTTAACTTTCTGTCACCAAATAATGCTTCAAGGCTGAATAAAAAAATCCCACACATGGCAAATCTATGTGATCTTGAAACTTGTGCAAGTAACACTTTTCAACTCTTTTTATAACCAACTACCAAAAAGATATCTATGAACTGAAGGAAAATTTCAATTTTTCAGTTTTGAATATACATATATTAAAATGCTGGCCCTGCCCTGACATACATACACACACCCACAGCCCCCAGGCCACAAGTCCCTGCAGTTCCTTCACAGATGAAAAGACAGATGTCAATCATTTCTGTTTCAAAGTCTTACAAGCAGAACAACACTACCAAACACATGGAAAAATTTCACATCATACTTCTACAGAGCACCAGCTATAACAAAGAATTGATAAAACTGATCAGAAATGCTACTTGTCTAAAAAATGTCATGGCAAAAAGCCTCATGAGACGGGAAATAGATTTTACACTGTAGCCCTATGAGCTGTCAAACCTTTATTTTATGTTTTATTTCAAGGAAAAAGATTACCTTAATTTGATTAACAACTCCCTTGAAAACAAAGTGTTCAAAGAAACCAGAGACAGTCTTTAAAGCTTGAAAATTCATAAAAAAGGTTTTATACAGATCATTTGTAAAAGCGTTGTGAGATTCGGAAAAATGTGCATACGTGCTTCAGAAGTCCAATATTATGAAAGCTTGTGACTCCAACCCTCTAATCAGAGCTGTCACAATTTCTTACAACTTGTGTGAATGTATTATCTCCATTGCTACCAGAAATGAATCTGTAACGAAAAGACTTTCTTTCCATAACCATTTGAACATCCTAAAAAATTTCATAAAATGTAATAAATTATGAAAAAGTACATTGAAAACCTACGACACTTATGAAAAACTGAACTGTACGTGATGCAATGAAACCCCTTATAACTGATCTGTACATGTATGAGGGTGACAGCAGGAATGCATATTAGAGAGTAAAATACATATTACTGTGATAGGAGTGCTCCTTCTCTAAAGCTTACAATAAAGCAATATAAATATATATAATTGCAGTAGATAGATATATATATATGTAATTGCAGGCTATCTTATTGCCTCACTTTAATGGATGTAATAAATACTCCATCCTCATCCACAAATGCCTGTTACTCTTACTCACACAAACAGCTGATTATGGAAGTAGGCATAACTTTTTCTGAAGCTTCCATGTATATTCCCAAAACATTTGAAGCTTTTTCCTGATCTGCTTGGTGATATTCATAAACAGACAGAGCTGGTATCTATTCTGTTGCTCACTTAATGTGTGCTTTTTTCATTTAGATTTCTGTATAGAACTTCCTCAGAGTATTAGCACTTTGACATAATTCACTATCTACCTTTTCTAGCCCACTCCTGGCTTCTGTCACAGATCTCTTTCATACCTCATAGAAAATGACTGTGGCAGAAAGGTCGTTTCTGTCTTGTTACTTGTTCATAGTGCCTCACTAGTCCATTCCTTGTTTTCCAAGAAAGGAAGTGTTGGGACAGTAGAATGTTATTGTAGCACACTACAGTTTGAGCAATTCTACATTCTACTCTGCAATTTCATAATATTTCTTTTATTTCATCATCAGTTATTAGAATATTGTATGAGTGCCCCTGAAAGACCATGGTCACTGTAGAAGAACACATGAATCAATACAGACTTCAAAAAGATGAATTTTCTACTGTGACTATTTTGATTTAGGCAAGATTTACCCTCCCAGTCTGATCTGCAAGCCTGCAATTTTATGACTTCTGAATCTAACAACATTTTACTCCTCTCCCAACAACAAGTAATATGAGGAAGTATTTATTATAAAAGTGCCCAGTTCAGTGTGAAAGAACTTATGCAAATCACCATATGTCAGGTGAAGCTAAGAGAGATTTAGCTAATAATATTTCATTGTACTCCACTTCTCTAGCTCATAAAGTCAATAAGCCCATCTGATCCTGATATCATAAATTAGGGGACGCAAAACGAACTGCCAATTTAAAAGTTCTCGGTAGGTGGAATTACAACTGGAATCAAACCAAACTAGTACACTTACTCACTGATCTCTTCAAATACTACTACAATGTAACATACTAGTTATCACAGTAACAATTACCTTAGTTGCAAAGTGCACAATATCATAACATAGTATTTTATATAATATATAATGCAGTTAAATTTAGAGAACCACTACTATGTTTTTTAAAAGAAATACATCAATGTAAAACGCTACTTAAACCAAGTGAGCAATAAAAACATCTAACTTTAGTGATTTGTAGCACAAACTCAAAATCCAACAATAAATACTGGACAAGAGAATAAAAGAGGCTTCAGTAATAGCTGGAAGTTTCCTAGTCTGGCTTAATAAGGTTATCCTTCATTGCAATTAGACCAAGCAATTAGACTAGAAAGGGTCTGTGAAGCTCTCTCTACTGACTGTATTCACACAATACTGTCAATGGTGAGGGCAAAAACTCAGACAGTGAAATCTCAGCTCTAAATACAATTACTGACACTTTGAAGAATAAACAAGTGAATCAAAACACATTTAGCTTCTGGTGACATCAGACATTAAGCACATGGAATCACCCCACAAGAAGTATCCCAATTTGTAAGTGTAAGAACAGTAACAGCTGTCCATTAGCACGGAATATTCAGGTATTTTCTCAGTACAAAATTTTTCACAGAAACACTGGCTGAGATACCTTGTTTTATCCATTGTGCTTGATAAGTCATCCAACAGAAGATTAAACCAAATTAAACTAAAACAGTATTTTAGCTTTTTTCTGTTGTCCCTTTGTCACCTGATCAACTGAGTGAAATATCACTGTAACTCACATAGTCTGCAATTAAAAAGAGTTTTTATCACTTCTAACTGTTTCACAATGTAGTCTCTGAGGTATGACTAGAAGCAGAAGATACAACAGGATTGTGCAGAAAAATCTCACGCTTAGAGTGCAGAGAGTGTATTGTAATAAAATCCAATTTCTTTCCTTTGCTTATCCTGCTCTAAAATTACTTGGTTCACATTCAGGCCACGCATAAGATGACACATCTATGTCACATTCAGTGACCACCTGGACTACAATTCAGGTTCAACCTGTTAGAACACTTATCAACCTTAACAATATAGGAGAGAGATTATTTCCTTTAGAATTCATTTCAGTTAAAGATTTCAATCTTCCAAGAATTAGAGCCTTCAGGCTTATATCCCTATCCCTATAGGCTGACTAGCAGTCTACCCAAAACCTCACCTCTCTGGCTCGTCTGTGTTCCAGCAGTCAAAACATAGTCAAAAGGCCCTAAAAAACAAGCATCAGAAACCCACACTTGGACAGTGTTGTGTTATCCTGCCTGCATGGTGAAAATGAACCGTTATGATTCTGAAACAGATGAAATGAACAGGAATACCCATTCCTGGGTCAGTCATGAGTTGACTCCTCCATCTACACAAAGGCATAGACTCACAATTCCTGCATTAAATTCTCAGAGTAACACAAGGTTGTCCAGAAAAGGATCAATTCAGGTCACACTACTACTTTTTCTAAAGTACACACAAATCACGAAGAGAAAGGTATGATTTTGTCTCAAGCAATCTTGCTCTCAGTGTACCAGGCAGTACATCAGGGAAGACAAGGGAGCCTTCTGCATCAGGAGGGATGTCTGATGCAGCACATGGAGAGAAGTGACCACATTCCTTATGTTGACGGTGTTCCTCAGGCTATAAATACACATACTTCAGAGTAGACTACTGTGAATTTCACACATAGGTAACAGAAAAATTGGGGGTTTATGTAAGAAAACAGAGGGTGAATTCTCTTACAGCTACAGCTGGTATTTCTATTTCAGAAACCAGACTTAAAGAAAATTATAAGGGCTTGCTTTCTGCTTTTTTAATGAGCTGCAAAAAACCTGGCATCAAATCAGTGTTTATTGAAAGCATTTAAAGATACACACTGTGAATGTTAGAGTTTGGGCTGCTGTAATTTAAGAGGATTGTGTGTTTTGTGTGTAAAAATGTACTGTTATATTTTAACATGATTTGACATAAACCTTAAAGAGAAAAGTACTGAAACCGACAGCCAGAGTTGGTCTTCGAATAAATCCTGACACACTCACTGTCTGAAGTTTTTACCTCCCAGTCATACTGCAAACAATAGGGGCTTGAAGTCAGGAAAGCTTTAAATCATTTTAGCATAGTCTATGCATGCACAATGTGAAATATATTCAAGCGTTCTCTTTCCTACTCTCAGAAATCACTGTGTTTCTGACAGATACTTCTGCTCTCAAATGTCTCCAATAATGAAGACTTCATGCTTCTCCTACACAGTCTATTTCAGTAGTATTTTTGCCATTATAAGATTTTAAATTATATGCCATCCAAGTCTCACAATAAAGTTAGAAAGCACTTAATTTTTGCCCTATTTGTCCTGTATCTGGACAACAGGTTATTCTCCCCTTTTTCAGGAGCTTACCATGTCAAATCAAGATTTGTCATTTATTCCACCTTCTCTTCTTTTGACTTTAAAGCCATACTTACTGAAAGATTCTCTTTGTCACGTGTATTTTTTTTTAACCAATCAGATATATTTCTCTTTTCGGAAAATCCATGCTTTTATTGAAAAGCATTACTGAAACTGAATAGAGGTGAAAAAATGTCTCTCAATCTATATATAGAGGGACATCAGGACATTTTTTTGTGCAATCTTTAGCTCAGAGCATGGTAAGCTTTGAGGTCATGTTCTGGGCTCAGCATGCTCCGGGCTTTATGCAGTCTGACCCTGAGAATCTCCAAGAATGGAGACCAAGCAGCCTCTCTGGGAAAACCGTACCACAGTTTAACTATCCTCAGAGTTAAAAAGTTTTTCCTTCTATCCAGTCTGAACTCCACGTCTTTATGGCTGTTGCTTTTCATTCTCCCCCATACATGCCCATAAAGAGCGCTGCTCCATCTTCTTGCTAACCTGCTTGTTCCTATGGGCAAGCTACTGTTACATCCTCCCAAAGCAGCCTTTTCTCCAGGCTGAACAAGTCTAGATCCCTCAGCCTCTCCTCACAGGACAAGTGCTTCAGCTCCTGACCAGCCTGGGGATCCTCTGCTGATCTCACTTCAGTTAGTTGATGTCTTTCTTGTATTGTGGGACCCAGAATTAGATATAGTATCTAGATAAGGTCTCATAAGTTCTGAGCAGAAGGGGGACAGCATCTGTCCCCCAATCTCCTGTCTGTCCCCTGTGAATACAGCCCAGATGCCACCTGTTCTGGCCCCACATTAGATCCCTGAGGAATTTAATTGTCACAGTTCTTTAAGTAGAACATGATCCACTAACCAGTACACTCTGGTCCCAACCATCCAACCAGCTTTTTATCCGTGTAGTTTTCATTATACCCATCCAGAGTGTAATGTTCAACACTAACAGCGCTGAAAGCCTTATTAAATTCAAAGTATGTAACACTCATTGCTTTCTCTACGTTCACAAATCCAGCCATTTCAGCACGGAAAGCAATCAGGTCGGTCAGCCGTGAATTTTTCTTGTCAAATCTGTGCTGACTGTTCTCAATCACTAACTTCTCCTTCAAGGGCCCAGACATAGGCAAATTTTGCACACATCTTCAAATGAAGGGATCTATAGTATAGGCATGCCATGTTAGGTTGTGGGGGAATCATTAAATCCTCCTAAAGCCTTTCTCCAGTCATCAAATCACATCCCAAATTTTTAACCCTCCATCCTGACATGATTTTACAGAGTCATCCTCAGTTTCTAATCCCTTCTCCACTCCCTTGAATAGCTACCTAATCTGTTGTTCCTCAGTCTGAATTTTGTCTGTGGTGATTTCTGCACAAGGATTTTTTTTTTTTTAAGTTTCACCACACCTTTTGGAGATTACTTCTCCATTTCCCAATGTTATTTTGAATGCTAAATCTAGCCTCTTAACACTCTTAATTCTCATTAGTTTTGTAGATGGAAATTTTATCTATAAAATTTATAAGCAATGCATATTTCTATGTCATCACCCATCAGCTTAATGATAAAATTGAATAAAGCCAGGTCTAAGATCATAGCAAAACCCTTTTCACACTTTCACTCTGAATGTAAGCCATTTTGTCACTATGTGCTGTCACAGTTCTGCAAACAGCTTTGTGCTTTCTCTTTGTTGGTCCCCTCCAATGCTTACCATTCTGTAATTTCTATTTCTAAACAGATATATATCAGAAAAATACATTTCCCGCAGGTGTAGTGAAAGTAAAAAATCCTATACTCTTGCCATTGATTTTTAATCAACATTAATCAAAGTTCCTTGATTTTAGGAAAGAGTCATGCTTAGCCTCTATGTGCTTAATTTCTCCATATACTTAAAGATTTTTGAATAAATTATACTTCATAGAGGTGAAAGATATTCCTGATCTTGTACAGTTAGCGCTTGACTGTTTTACAGAATTCTGTACATATCTGTTTTTCCTCCATTAAGTTTAACTGAAAGTTTTATAGGATGTTATATGTACCTAGTGGACTGTAAAATCTGAACTTCTGCACCATCTCATCCTGGAAATACATATTTAAGTAAGTCTTAAAAGTATACAATGTTAAAAACTTTATCGCCCCTTCTCCCAAAGCTCATACTTATATAAGACCACTAAGCACTGCGAGACCAGTGCCAGGCTTCCCAATGCAAATAAAGATTTGTAGCACCTAGCTCTGTAGAGGGTCCCATATGCTTACTATTGATGTCCATTATCAGACAAATAAATTCAGCTTTGGCATCCATTACCAAAAATATTCCCCAGGAAAGAAACACTTTGCAGCAAAAAGTATCTGGAAACACCTTTCAACACTTTTACAGACTCCCATACACCCAAAATAACAGGATATTTAGATATCAATATTACCCTTGTAAATCCTACAGGAGTTGTGTAGAAAATACAGAACTCCCTATGGCCCTTTGGGGACACACACGAACTTACAAGTTGACGGCACAGAAAAGCAGGAGGACATACTTAAAAGGATCTTGGTTGACTTCCATTTCATATCAAATACATGTTCAGAGTATATGCAACCAGGTTAGCAAAACAAGGCACATTAGCATAGCAAGTATCAGACTTATTATTCCTTTTCCAACTTGGCAAATGAAAATTTCAACAGCAAGGATGAAGAAAACTGCATCAGTAGAGCTTCTAATCAATGACCGTCTCCTTGAAGAGGCAAAGGGTGTGTGAAATGTACAATGAACTCCTACTTTCTTTTTAATAGCATTCATCTAAATATGGGATTAAGACTGGGTGGGAAGAACCTGTGCTAATTTTGACTGCACCATGCACTGAGTGAAGCAAGTGCCTCATACTGCAAATAGATTAGAATTTTTTCGAAGTGAATTCCACTGACTCTTTGAACACGTTCTCAAGATAGCAAGCTTGACATTTTGGCTCTTATCGCTGTACGAATCTCATATTTTGATCCTATAATTCTCACTGTTCTTTCACACTCCCTTGTTTCTGAAGGCATGCTTGCTGCAGTGAGTGGAATGCAAGCAGATGCTCACACAATACAGTACCATACGAGGACACGCCGTAAGAAGTTTAAGACAAATTGTTATGACAGCCCAGTACTACCCTATTAACAATAGGTCTTTTTCAGCAAAACTAATTAGTTTTGGCATGGCACTGTACTAGTAAAATAGCAGTATACATTGCTTCCAAATGCAGCAGCCCATGGCTCACCAATACCATAAACCACATTCTGAAATAGTTGAGACTTAGATTTTTACCTACTTTCACCTAATTCAATAGATTGATTTTTTTGTTAGGGTCTCCTCATTTATGATGGACTTTAAAGACACCAGTACTTTTCAAACATATTGAAAATACCAAGATTCAATAGTAGCATGATTACTTTCAAGCAATTCTTCATTGAGGAAAAAAAAACCACAAAAAAACCCAACAAACAAAAAGCCCAACACCCTCTTTCCTAGAGCTTAAGGTTTTTTAGGAGTAAAGCTTAACAACTCCAGAACATTCTATTTTCCTTCAAACTTTTATAAGCAATTTCTTTATGCAGCTATTTTTGTGCTATTTCATTGCAACAATTTGCCATTTTCTACTATTTGTTTCAAGTGAATAAAAATATTACATATGTCAAGTTTAATTTAACTCTTTTGTTTCAACCATGTGAAACAAATTTAGAATTTCCTTAAGAATTTGTCTACCTTGGATTAGTTTTAGACTCCATTTTTGGAAGTCACAATTCAACCAGATATAGGCTTTGAAACTCAAATATTTGTTCCATCAGCTTGTTAAAGAGGGTAAAAACTGATCCATGCTCAGAAAATGTCTTTTTAAATGATCTCAAGTTGGCACTAAAATCTGAAGAATCTCAAATCAATAACTAGTTTTGAAAGGTGCATGTTTTTGTGCATGAGACAAGAAAAATCTGTCTCAGCTCTGCAGCTATAACCAGCACCTGACCATCATACTTTCTTAAAATATCATGTTCTATGCCCATCACACATAGTAAAATTTATAGAAGGCTTTATTAAAAATAATAAAAAACATTTACATTTGGTGAAATTAATCCTAAATAAATAACATTTTTTTGCCCGTCCACTAAACAACCAGCTGTTTCCTTCACAGACCCTTAGTCAGTGATCCATTTCAGGATTCATGAATGATGATGTTTTATGAGGATAAAATACTGCGCATATAGCTCACATTTAAGATATGAAAAAAAAAATTAATGGGAAAGAAATTATCAAGTTTACATGAAATCATAGGAAGAAAAGTGTCTATGTACAAATAGTAGGCATGCCCACTAGTTTCATAGCAACTGCATCATTCTCGCCTAGCATGGTAGGTGTTTAGGCAAACTCTGTCTTCCTGTTTTATTGGCTAGATTTCTAGAGTAACCAAACGTCCCAATGGAATATTAAAAATTACACGAACTTTCACATACTCAAAGTAAGAAAAAAAAAAGCACCAAGAAAGAAAATAGTCAAATTAGAAGAAAAATCTCCACAGAAAATCTGCCCGGGAAGACATTTCCAATACAAACTTCACGAGATAATGAGAGGATACAGCTATCCTGAAGAGATAACAAAGTGTTGCCTGAGGCCAGTAAAACTTTACAGTGTTGTTTATAATGGTCTGGCAAACCAATATTCTTGTGATTGTGATCTCTAAGTACTCAGAAAGACCTCTTTAGGAAAGATTCTCTGTAAACAATGACTGAATATAAACCTTGTAGCGTGGTCTCTGGCTACAGACAAGCCAAAGGTTTGAATTACCCAAAAGCCTCAAACTACACAGATAGATCTTCCACTTTTTTGAATTTCAGAGAGTCAAAATTCTAAGACACAACTATGGCAATCAGCTATCTTTTGCTTAAAGACATCATATGATTGTTGTATTCTCTAAGATAGAAATCACTATGTGCCTAGAGAACATACAAGGGGAAAAAATATTTTGAAAAACATCTCTCTCTCCGAAAATCATTCTTCAACATTAGAGCACTTCTATTCAGAAATTCCTTCTGGACTGCTCAGAATTGCTAACTGCTCTCCATGTGTTCTTTTCCTACCGCCTTTGCATATACTCTAGATTTGACTAGACCTCATCATGTGAGACCTTTTAAGAAATCTTACTAACCATATGGAAGATGGTGTCTTTTTGGTGTTGTGTCTGTTAGGTGAAGTTTGCAAACACATTCATGAATAATAATGTTAGAAACAGATCAGCGCTTAGAAAGAAACTATTGTTTGGCTAAAGACAAACAATGGGCACAGCCAAGAATCTTTTTTTTTTTTTTCCCCCTCCTTTTGTGGAAAACATTAAGTATTCCTTTAATATTAGGAATTCTTTTAAAAATCAGTTTTAAAACAGCCTTTGGCCTTCTCAAAAGGTAGCAAGTTACAGTTAACTGAGAAAAGCTTTTGAAAAAGTTGACACCCTTTATCCCTGAACAAAGATTACATGCACAGTAAGTTGTAATCCTTGGCTTTGCAATACTGCTTTACGAGGTTAAGAAGATGAATGTTCATTGCTTTTAATCCTTACCATGATTTACAAGGCTCTGGGTATGCTTTCCCCAGAGCATCTAGAACTGTGCGGTTGTTCTGCCTGCTGCTTAAATTACAGAGACCTCTGCAAAGCAAATTATGGATTGCTGTCCCACAACCAAGCTGCCTCTTCATCTCTCCTGTAGCATTCCTTTCATAACAACAAAAGGATTTTTTTCCTATGTTTATCACTCTTGTTTTGCCAGACTGGGTGATATTACGATGACCTGGACAACTGCACGCTTTCAAACACCACGTTCAGCTATAAAACCCCCAGTGAAAAGGAGGTTAGGGAATGGGCTGTGAGGGGCAGGGCAGACAGCTACATAATACTTGGTCTCTGTGTTAAGCTCTTCTAAATTCACAAATCCAGAGCCTATTTTCTACAGAATGGCTACATTTTACAGAAATTTATATCGCTAAAAAACCCCCCAAAAAAACCAAACCAAACCAAAACATTTGAGCACTTAAACCCATTCTAAATGAGAAGGATATATAGCTTTTTGGTGTTGTAATACTTGCTCTATCACATGTTCACTAATATGCTGATTTCTATATCCTTACTTATATGCATGTATACCAACATAAAAATATCAAGCCCATACAGGCCAGTCTAATCCATATGAAAAGCTGAGTTCATACACAAACTATATGTACATTTGTGCATCCAAAATAGTGTAATCTGTAGAGTTTATACCATAGCACTGAGAATTAGATCACTTGCACTGTTTAAAATCTTAAAACAGTTTTTTAACTAGGCACCTAATTTTATAATCTTGCTTTTTAACACTATTTCATTATATATGCAGTGAGAATATAAACTCATTATGAACATTAAGTCACATGCCAAGCACAAAGTTCACCTCTGTTCACATGGGGGTGTTCTCAGAAGGTATTCTGCTAAATGCTGATGTCATCAGTTGAAAATAAAATTTAATAAAATTATTCCACATTATTTGCTCTCTATTATCCCTCTCATTGCATTTTCATACCCATCTACCTGAATGCCCTGAAATAGTATGCAATGTAAAATACATATATCATCCAAAATCTGTTTTACAAAGCAGAAGTGATAGTTGCATCCCAAGTTCCTTTGGCACAATTCCAGAGAACCTAGTCAATATAACAAATGCTGATCACATTGACATCAGAGAAGCTTTATTTTATTTATTTGGCAGAGTCACAGAAATATAGTCTCAATTTCCTAATTCATTTTAACTACGTCAGAAGCCCAGAGTTTGGTAAGAGAAGATACATAATTAAAAATTGTACTGTGATATTGTCCCATGAAAACAAGCACTAAAGATAGCCTTGAATAAAATAAAAAAAAAACAAAAACAACCAACCAAACACAACTAGCATCCACATACTTCTAACTTTTAATCTGAAGTTTTCATCAGAATTTTGTGGCAAAAATACATCTTGAACTTTGGAGGATTTACATAAGATATATCACACAATTACCAAAATGCAGCCATGTGTAAAAGAACCTGTCCTTTGTATCAGCTGCACAACTGCACTGGATAGCATGAAAGCATGTTATCTGTTGAAATCAAGGGTAGCATTCTTACTGTAAAGACAGTATCAATAGTGTTTTTAATAAGCACAATATATAAAGGCTTTGATTTTATTTTCCACTGAAATTAAATGACAAAGAGCCTTAAATAACTCTCCACAGCTTTTGCCTTTTCCATATAAATTCATAAAATGACAAACAGCATCTAGCTCTTCCTCACTCTACATCTGCCTACAAATGAAGTGTTCATAGCAAGCATGCAATAAAGCTGTGATACACAAAGTATTACTCAGTCATTCCATGTCACCTGCACTTTTTTCTTCTGTGTACAATGCTTCATAGACCAAAGTGCTAAAAAAACATAACCCCAAAACCTCACCAATCTGTGCCATCTTCAGGAGCCTGTGCTTCAAATTCATTTAGGCTTTACCCTCAAAATATATTATAATTAAAGTTACAGAATTTATACCTGTCTCCGATTTTTTTTATTATTATCCCCAGAATTAGATTCTTGCCAAGAAAATAGTAAAACCAGTTTTACATTTACATTAAGTAATGACTGAAGTAGACAGTGATGTATTAATAAACATGAGGAAGCCTATGATATTAGTTTTTTACTCCTGTGAAAAAGGTTCTGCTAAGGTATGCTTTTGAAATGAGACAAAATACCATTTGACAAAAATAAGACCATGCAGTTACAAAAAAAACCCCATCATAATAATAGAAGTTAGGAAGAAAAAAAAAATTGTTTCAGTCCTTTAAGGATGCAGAATAGAATCGTAAAGGTACTTGTATTTTCTCTAATCTACATGTAAATTGAAATAGCCTGAAAAAGTAACAAACAGCTCAGGCATTATTGAAATGGCCAGCAGTAGTGCAATCTCTAGATAGTGCAACAAAAACATGTCTGTTGAGACATGCAGCAAAGATACTAGATTTCTGGATTTCTCCAGCTCAATTTCATGGGCCAGAAATGAATTTGTGTTTAATATATAAATTAAAAAAAAGACAAAAAAACTCTACAACAAACAAACAACAACAATCAGCCGCAACCAAAACAAAACAAAAAAACCAAACAAAGCCCACAAAAAAACCAATCACCAAAACCAAAAAAACCCAAACCAAACCTGGAAGGTGAGATCTGAAGCCATTAGGTTTATGAGTTGACTGCAATTATACATGTTGCCTGGAGATGACAGAGATATCTACAGTGTTTTTAAACAACCTACCTGTTAATATCATGCCACATCTTCGAAGACCTTACGTAAGTGAAGTTCAGACGTCAGCTGGGCTCATTCACCACAATCCTCAACTGACTGGGTCACTATCACCTGTAAAAAAACATACAAAAGTTCAATTATCATTGTCAGTTGTTTCTCATGAGAATAAAAACTTAACAGCAAAAAAAAAAAAAAAAAAAATCCAAAAAGTGTGTAAATATCTCCCTACAGCACTTTTTCTGTGCCTCTTGTGTGAATATGGGAAGGTGAAGAGCAGGACACAAATACCCTGTGAAGCTGATGGACCCCACTCAGCAAACATTCAGAATTAAACTACTCACGTTCCTTAGAACTGTCTAAAACTTGTGGGATTTTTACTGCCAGTAGGCATCACTGCAGAGCATCATATTATGGCTCTGATTTGTATGCATTACTTTGTCTGGATTTCCTTTGTGTCAGCTATCATTCATCACAGCATGAAAATAAACATACAAAGATTTCTTCAAAAAGGATAGAAGAGTGATAATATGAGCTAGGGACAACATGTATGTTTTGTTCTTTTCACAATGGTTTTGCAGACAATTTTTTCACTAATATAAATCAGTATCATATATAGTGAGATAGTAATTTTCTCATAAGTTCAAAATCTATAACTCACAGAAGCAACTTCCCTAACCAGAATATCATGAACTGGTTCCTATGACAGCTTTGAGACACTGTCTCAATGAGACATTCTTATGTGAACCTTAGTCTAATGTTTAAGATCATTAGGAAAACAAAAGCAAACAAAAATGTTAGCAAATATTTTCTATTAATTAAATAGGATCAAAATTTGGAGGGTACCTCAGTGGTTTTATTTTTATTCAGTTGTTTGTATATTGGAATTTCCAAATGCAGATGGACAGAAAGAGAAATGAATAGGATGGAAGAAAAAAAGGAAATTAAAAACCAAGGGAGCCCAAACATAATGCTGAAGGGATATTAAAGAAGAGATGGCATCCAGATATAAAACTATAAAAGCAGAGAAAACTCAAGGGAAGACAAACAGCTAAGCCGGTGAATATCTATTTGCCTTCTTTCATACCCTAGGTAGTATTCTTATTCAAGGTAAGGGACTACTAAAGAGAGATGCAATACACACTCTGTGCCAAAACATTAGATTATATTAAATTAAAGCTTTTTGAAATTTACAAACACAGAAGTTGCAGATGAATAACGCAGGCAAAAGGGAATAAGCCATTTGTACAGACATTAATAACCCAAATCTCCATACTTGATGTAAACATTCAAACAAAAGCTAATATTATACTACAACATACGTTGTAAATTTATAAATATATAACTTGTTTGGCAGTACTTCCAGTCTCCCCCTCCCCAGGTAATATATATAATAACATCCTTCAGTACCTTTTGGAAGCTACAATACCTTATTTGGAAAAAAAAAAATCAAAAAATCACAGTATTTTACTTTAACTTCAGTGGAAGGAATATTTATTAAAAAAATAATGGTATTTAATTTTGATATTTTTACTACTATTCAACCACAAATTTATTATGCCCAAGTCATTATATTCACTGAGTGTGAAATTATTATAGTTGCAATTGACTCAAATTCCAGTAGCTGGCACTATTCAAATACTCAGAACAGATGAACATTGTGATCTGTTCTGGCCTTCAAATTCATCATATTTGGAATGAAGGCAGCAGCAGAACCAAACCTCCCCTAACTTAATTTTTTTTTGTTTTGTTTGTTTGGTTTTTTTTACATTCTAAGACAGACAAGCAGGATTTGAATCACATGCTTCACTACAAGATTACTAAACCAACAACATTTGCTTTTCTTTTCATGAATTTCCTTGGCCACTTTACTGTGGCCCTTACATTAAAAAATGACTATACCTACCAAAAAAAAACCCCAAAACACTCAAAAAACCAACCCAACTGTCCAAGGAAAGAAGAATCCCACCACAAGCTTTTTGTCACTCAGAAACCACTAACAGAAAATAAAAAATCCAAACCCAACCAAAAAGGCCTGTTCTTTCCTCGGCATTAGCTCTTTGTGTTATTGAATTGGATTTGATGGCAACAATATTAACTTCATGGATCGATAGCACTTGATATCAGTTAAAAACAGCAGCTGAAGCATGCATTTAAAACCATACCCATTGCAGGAGTCTGGAGTCTGCTGATGTAGAAATAAATTAGAAAGTTTGGAAAGCCAAGAAATAAAGAGTCCAGCTTTCTGGTGTTAGCACTGAAAGTTCTTGTTTCCTTAAAAATATTCTTAACATGCAGCGTACAGCCCTAGTTATTTATTGCTTGGTACCTCTTACCAAAAACACTGTCAACGAGAAAGAGATCACAATGACTCTTATTGCAAATAAGGACTAGAGTGGTTCTGCAAACCTTATCGATTTTTTTCTCAGTTGCATTGATTAAATTTGAAAAATCTTGTCTGCAAATACCCAGTTTACTTAGCTGGAGGAAAAGTACAGCATGAGAACTATAACATACAGTTTGTATTAATCATTTAGCCTGAGGAGACTGAGCGGGAACTATGGTGCCAATTGAGTACACTGGAATATACTCACTTTCACAGAGAAATTTTTTAATGTATTTAGAAAACAAAGTTAAAGCTGTCGGATTGTTACCATCTGTAAAACTGTGGGAAGTACCAAGTGATACAGAACATGCATATTTGGTGAAATACTGTTCACTTTGATTTACACATATTTTTCAAAGTATAACATTTTACTGGTAGTCATCTAACTTTTACTTCTTGAAATTATGGTTCTTTACTCTCCTTTGATTTAGTATGTGGAGTGAATTTCATAGCACTTTTCTGTCTATGCCCCTTTTCCCCCATCGGGGGGAGGTGGATCACAACTGCTGATGGAAGTGATGGTTCCCATCTTGGAGACATTTGTGAATCTGGCATCCAGGCCTGTTTTTCTTTTCATATTCCCAACATTTATTCTTCATAAACAAAAGGTTTTCATGCAAGCTTTGGGCCTGTTACCCACATGCAAGGTCATTTAGAAAGAACTTGATCATGAACTGAAAGGCTTTTCTATCCCTCATTTCTCCCTGGTCTTTTCAATATTCTTATTTTTACATTTTACTGCACTTGTATGTTTACAGAAACTTGGCAGTCAAATACGCACTGGAGAAACAACAATGCCGTGTAATTTTAACCTCTCTTCAAAACCTGAATAGCCAATTTTGTAAAGAAGAACATTTCCATCTGGTCTTATTTGATAAATGTGCTCTCAAATACAATTATGCAACAATGTGGAGCTAATAATCCTTTCATGTTTACTCGTTCACAAATCAATATTAAAACAAGCAGCCCTAACTCCTCGCTGAAGCCTGAAAATCCTGTGATAGAATTGGGTAATAAAAGCTTCCGTGGACTGCAGCACTGCAGGGGAAGTCTTTGCATTATTCCCCCTGCCTTTCTCTGTTTCTGCTGCCTGCAGTCAATGGAGGCTGTTTCCTGTCACTGCTGGCAGGCTAAGGGAGATGCACCGGTTACACGAAAACAACCAACAAAGTATCTCATAAAATGATCATATTCGTTTGCCCTTTCAGCACTTTGTATTTTACAAAGACACATCTGAAAGGATTCAAAAAGACCTCATACAAATCCAATGGATTTCTAAAGCAGTTTTCTCCCTATGGCAAAAACAACACAGCAACCTCTGAAACGGTATCTTTTTAGTGTGAGAAAACTTCTGATAATATAAGCATTACTTGAGTTTTAAATGGCCCAATATTATTTTTATTCCTACCTATTGTAGAACTAAAAAGCACACAGAAAAACTCTACTAGTGAACTCCTACTAGCTGGACCAGCTATATAGTAAAATGAGACAGTTATAATTTAAAAACTGTAGATTTTGGGGGGGAAGGCGGAGGGGTGGGTGAATGTTTTTTAAAGAAATGAAACTTAATACCTTATAGTGACAATACATAGCAGACAATCGAAATTTAAAGTGATTTAAAAGAAAGGAAGATACTGAAATAGGCAAGAATAGATAAAGCATTATTAATCTAAGCATAAGCCATATAAAAGACATAGCAATGCAAGCATATGCTGAGGCAACAAAACATCCTCCTGCTTTGCAGAGGACGCAGAAAACAGATTGAAGAAAGAAGCAAACTGAAGAAAGAAAAGTCAGAAAGCATGCTGATGTTAGCAACATCACCACATTCTTCACAGGTAAAAAGAATGAAAGGAAGTGGATGGTAAAGGAGATGGTAAATGTAACCAAGTCTTACTCAGAAGTGTAAGAGGAGAACAAATGCAATCCTCCATCATTTTAATATGACTTTCTGTGGTTCTTGAGATTGCCAGCAAGCTAAATGTCTTCTTACAGGATTAAGTTATATTGGTTTCAGGTAGTATTAATTATTAACATCAGGTCATCCAATTAAGGAGGGAAAAGCAGAACGTGACATAGAGGAGCAGTTATAAATCCTTAGTTGCTCAATTCAG
>BJBW01000347.1:0-59380 GCA_004320125.1 Scolopax mira | reverse complement strand
AAAACTTTCGCTTTTATTAATTTAAATGTGATGTCACTAGGACAAAACAGGAATCCAAAGTTTTTAATTCCATAACAACCTGATAGTAGCTGTGGTGCTTTCAATGTGCCAGTGGACTGTAGCTTCTCCACTCCCTCACATCCCAAAGGACTTCTGAGGGACAGAAAGTCAAGAAGTTTCCTTGTCCTTTCCTTTCTTAAACCCCTGACAATAGCAGTAGCTATTTTTGCAATGAGAATACCAGTTCACCAGGAACTGGAATGAAACCAATCACCCATTTCACATGGCAATTGCACTGCTATCAGAGAGTAATGATTTTCAGTCACTACTGACTTGGCTTAAATCTGAACTACCAGCTCAAAGGTCAAAAGCTTTCTAACCAATTATCAATCTCATGGTCCATCCAGCCCCCTCTATTATCTTGATTTCCTTTTGAAGATTAATGCTGTTGCCATAGTTTAATCAAATAAGCCTTTGGCTCTGACATTTACTTCCATTCTACAGCTGCTTCTTCAGAGAAGAGTCCAGAAAAACATAATAAAATTACTACTATAAATATCGCTTAAAAATTAAATATTGACTTTCGAGATTTATATAGGAATTAAGACAGATAACTCTGTCACTACACTGAGTGTTATTTTATGGTCTCTTAAACATCAGAATTTTGTCTGAATTTGCAGACAGGAACTCATGTATTTTAAACATCTAGGGCCCTAAACAATATGGCATATAGAAACATTTATTCTTATTGAGTAAACATTCAGGATTTTCAAAGAATCTGAAATACATATAAAGAATCTATAGCTGACCTTATGAATATCATCTCCTGGACTCCAGACTGTCTGCCTTACTCTCTCTCTTGAGTAAAGGTGTCATTTAGTACAAGGATAAGGATGACAGAATTGCCTAGGATCATTCTGGACTGGTTGTGATACTAGCCAGCAGATTATTCCTATCTCCAGATCCAGAATATCATTATTTCCTTAAGACTCTTTTTGGTCTTCCAAAACCATTCTCTTTCATATTGCATACATGCATCATGACAAATGAGAAGTTCTTTTTAAATTTATAAATTTCTACTGAAAAAAAAAAATCCAAAAACTTTAGGACTATTTCTAAAGATATCTAGTTTACTTCTTAGAATAAATTGTCATGGCCTCTCAAAATATTTTTAAGTATTTTGCTTTAGGAATGGCTCACAGAACACTTGTGCTGAATTCATTTTTCAGGAACAACAGGGAGCTGATGAAGAATTTCTTAAACATAAATTTCACTGTGAAATGATGCCATATGTCTACTTGGTTAATGTCTGTAGGAACATAATTTGTCTATGTAGAAAAACAAATGGGTATTTCCTTAGTCTCTCACCATTCCCTCTGTACACACCTACTCACAAACGCTCATAGCACTCATGCACAGATCTAATTTCTTTCTACTCAACAACAAATTTCTATTACATGCTTTCTTTTAATTTTAGCACATTTAGCATTGCTATTTTTGTTCTCTTTGCCTTTTAGCGATTCTAATTGATTTACTTGATAAAAATATTAAAAGTCTAAGAGAAAGTAAAAGAGAAACATTGCCCCTGCTTTCACTCTACTTCCATTGAGCACGTAAGTTACATAAAGATTGAACAGCATTAGAAGAAACATAATATACTAAAGTCACACGTTCTCATTTGATATAGGACATTCCTATGCTTTTGCTAGTTTTATTACAGTAACATAATGAATTCAAACTGAATTCATAAAGGTGGCCATTACCTAGGACATTCAAATACTTTCCACCCCAAAATTTATTTTGATATTAACAGTGGAAAACACCATTTTAAAAACAGGATGACAATGTAATCCTGCACCGTCCTCAGCAAAATTCAACAGAAACTTGAATGAATAAGCAAAGAGCCGGCTTCAGTTTCAGTGGAGCAGCTGAAGCCACGATACTGTTTGCTCACATAGAGGAACAAGCTTTCTGAATGGGAGTTAGACATCACCTGTAAAATGGCAACTCTGCTGTGCTTTGCAAATTTCTCAGGATTTGAGATCTTTTTTATTATCAGCCTATAGCTTGAGATAACGAAAACTGTTTGCTTTCTTCTGCAAACGTCTGCCCAACATAGTAGGTTTTTCAGTGCATTACATTTTTATTTATTAGAAGCCAAAAAATTTCTTTAACATTATCAGAGCTTGGGGATTTTTCCCCAGCACTGCACTTGAACCTTCCCCAAAGTTCCAAAGTGTACTTAGTCTATCTGCTTACAGGTCTAACACTCCAGTGCTGAAAACTGAGTTATCAGCTCAACTACTGCAAAACTGTAGTCATGGATAGTGATACAGAAGAACAAACTAGGCTCTTCATTTTTTTTGTTTTGTTACATAAACTGATTATGTAACAATCATAGCTACAGCAAGTCACTGTTACTATGATACTAACAGATAAGAGGGATGAGGAAGGTAGTAAAGTTAAATAATGGGGTAAAATCTTTTAAATTAATCAGATGTAAACTGTTGATAATTGCTGTAAACACTTGGTATGTCCAGAAACAGAATGAGGCCGGGTACAATACAGTGTTGACACTGTGTCCATCATGAAAGATCACTATTCACTGATGGCATAACCTTCTTGCTCTACCCTTAAAAAAAGAAACTCTTCTAATAGCATGACCACTCCTATGTAAGGCCTGCGTACAATTGCAAATAACAGCAGATATTTTCATTTGTTTATACTATCATATAGTAAGTAACTTTTCAAACTTCCCACTTTTCCCAACTTCCCAATTTCTCAATGACACATACATATAATTAAATACTTTAGTATTACTATGACACAAAAATACCAGGATTTACTTTTTTTTTTTTTATTTCACCTTTATGGTAAGAGCTGTTCCAATACTTCTATTAAACATAACGACAGTGTTAATAGTATTTTATGCTGCCATTACACGCACAGCTTCTTTGGCTATGACTCTTCCCAGAGGTGCTAGGCCTCATTTTTGCTTTGTAAAGCTTTCCCCAACAGACACTCAAGCTTAAAATTTTAATGTGGTTGCTTTTGGCAAGTAGAATTTCAAACAGAGTAACTTGTTTTGGCAAGCTTCTTTCTGAAGCCATTTCTGGAGATGCTGTAACAAAAGTAAGAGAAACCAGTTGCTGAATTTCTGGTGTTCCTATCCAGGTATTTATTGCCGTGTTCCTTGGTACTTATATTGTTCTGTTACCTCTGGTCAAAAGATGCTTAGTACATGGTTTTAACAATTTCTAGTCTACATACAGTTTTTCAAAATTATACTGTTATTAAAGTTCAAGAACTATATTTCACAGGAATCAATCTACTGTTTGGTTGGAACAGCTTGGGAAAACCAGTTTTTACTAACAGCATAATACAAAAGCATAAAAGAACTACTGTGCTCACCAGAGCGTGTCAAAAATTGCAGACCTAAATACCTAATGAGTGTGATTTGTAAGTTTTTAAAAAAACAGATTTTTTGCTAAAAAGTTATGAAACTGTAAATATAAGAAAAGGTATCTCAAAAAGATTTTACATTTTGATAACTAACATTGGTCATTCTATAATCTTGACATTTCACCATTGAAAGAAAAAATGCATCACTAAATTTCATAGCTTAAAACGCCCCATTCACAAGCAAAATCCACTTTATTGATATTAGCAATTCCCGGTGTGGCCTATGAGATTCAGCTCTTACACAAGTTAGACACTAGCTACTTTAGGAGCTATGAAAAGTATCATAGTAAATTAAAGATAAAAATGCTGTAGTTTGCCAATAAAAGATAAGCCCCAAACATGTAATTCATGTTTTTTAAATATAGTCTCACATGCAAATGTCCTGGTTTGGGACGGAGTGGAACCAGCTCTCTGTTCAAGGAGACGGGCCCTGGCTTATGCTTGTTGCCATGGCAACTGGGGGTCAGTTGACTTGGTTGGTCACCCCATGGAGGGTCTGTACCTGTGGGGAGGGGACATGGGCAGGTCAGGTGACCCAAACTGACCAATAGGGTGCTCCGTCTCATCTGCTCCATGCCCAGTGTAAAAGGTGAGGTATGAAGGGGCTTCAATGGCTCTCAGGGTCTGAGGAGGAGGACCCTGTCTGTTATCTGGAATCCAGGTCCCATCTGTTGCCAAGTCCAGTCTGGAACTTCCCCAGTGCCTGCTGGTGACGTCCTCCTAGGAACTTGATACAGTTTTATATTTGTATGTATTTTATGAGGAGATTTATTTTGAAGAACCTGTGCACTAAAATTCTATGTTTAAGCCTAAGTCCGTCCAAAAGCCAGTGAACGCAAGGAAGGAAAGAGCTAAATCTCAGCACACTCAGTACCTACACCTGGTCTCAAAAATGCAATCTTTTCTTAACCTCAAGAGCTGGAATGGTAACTACAGGAAGGACTCACTGACAATATGTTTCCATACTCCATTCTTGGCAGATGGCGCATAAATAGACACTGATTCTTCCCATCAGCCATCAGAAAACAGTATATTACTAGGAATTGTTCCCCATCCAAGTGTCTATGCTATAAATTAGAATATCTCTTATGATTAGTTTCAGAAACTATATTTAAAAAGCATAATTTGTACAAATGTGATGTGGCGACAATGCCATTTGAATAGTTAAAAAGCAGGTTCACTTTATCACTTGCAGTATTAGTTATCAATACAAAGTAAACCCTTAACAAGCCCTCCCAAAACATCCAGTGCCTAAACAGACTAAGAGAAATCAAGCAAAATACTTACACCCCCAAACCTGCTCATTTCTTTCAAATGATCTCCTTCTATTGTAGAGTTTATTAAGTATAACTGCTTAAAACACACCTGCAGAGATAAAATCCTACAAGATAGTGGGCTTTGGAAGTCAGAGAGCAGTGGTGGCATGAAGCAGAGTAGCCCAAATGTCCTCTGGAGGGTCTGAAAAAGTGGCAGCAGAAACCCATTTAACTGTGAATGCCAACAGCCACAACTGCACAGATGTAGCAGAGAGGAAATAGGTACAGTTCTAAATGCAACCCAAGATTCCCTTTGTCTCCCTTCCTTCTCCCACTATATTAAAAATGTAGTGGCAATGAAGGGCTTTGCTCTGCTGATCTTCTGTATAAACTTAATTTCACTCTTGATGACACTTTCACTTCAAAATATGTTAACAAAGATAACAGAATTCCAAGTTGTTTGGTTGGGGATTTTTTGAGACTGAAAATACTCCACATGTATGTGAATTTTCTGTAAGGCAGAACATGTGTACTTTTCCCTTTCCTTTTTGCAAAGTGAATTTCTAGTGTTGTAATTACAGGCTATTATTATTTACACTGACACAGAAAAAAATAAGTAGACAGAAACTACGTTCAATAATTAGAATATATTTTTATTAATGTATAGAATATATTTTTATTAATCTGAAATGTAAAAGATCTTATTACTTACTTGGAATTTACCATTTTAATCCATAAAGTTAATGGAGCTTTATATTACATCTATATTTCTATCCTTTAATATGTTTTCACGTGAAATTCCTAACATGTAAAATCATGTAAATGCAGGGAAAAGTTAGGGACAGGTATCTATATTAACTCCTTCCTATGAAACAATTTTCTGATGAGGAGATTATAAAAATACAGTAAAAGTATAACAGTAGCACACCACCTTGTTATTGTCAATTCAAGGGCACACCTGGAGACTCAGATGGTTGGAAAAATATCCACAGCCGTGGTAAGTGCTGTGTCCTATTACAATTTCATGACAAGCATAGTAGTAGTTTTACATATGAATATACCAACCGCAGAGCATGAAAACTTTATGATTCGCTTAACTACCAAACATCAGAGGAACACACTACGCATAAGAGGGGAAAAATAAAGAGATATTCTGGAGCAGAGGTAATGTTCTTGTTTTTCACCAGCGTAAGAACCACAGTCCTTTTATGTCTGCAGCAAGTCACTGAGATGAGAATAATTTAGCTTAATCCAGCTGGAACAGTAGAACAAACAAAGCAAATCACACTCTTCTCTGTGTTTCCCTCGTTCACTGGAGCAAGCACCACTGCCAGCAATAGCACTGTCTGAGGCAAGGAAGTCAAACTGAAGTCCTTAATGAGACACTAGGCAATTCTTGCAGTTCTGCTAAAATGTAGCTGCCAACCCAAGTTTCCTCTCTGTTCCGAGCGATGCACCCATTAGCAACGCTCACAGAATCCTTGATAGGGGGAGGAGGTGATGGATGGTCCTTTAATGATTTTATCTTCAGGAGTATGGATCTGAGACAGAACAAGGAACTGGAGAATAACCCTATTTCTGATTCCTTTATCTTTTCTGTGCAATGAATTACTTTATTCTGTCAAATCAAACCTCTTACCCAGATTGGGAGCAACAGCAATGCACCTTTGACACAAAGACTGGCAACAAAGTCCATCATTCACTAATGACGGAGAACACATGATGAGCCAGGAACAGACGCATTTTGGCCAACGATTGGTAGACAACTGTTCATTATCTGGGAACTCATTTAAGTTTCTAGGTGCGCCCCCAACTTTCACATTAGATGGATGCATCACAGAATGTGCAAACCCTACAAAACTTTTGCTAAATGTAACCAAATGTGGGGCATCTGCTCCATCCATTGGTGACCGGGAATCCTCAAGCACTTGACGTGCAAGGTCACTGAGGAGTTCATATGATTTCAAAGATACTGGCTTGTACTTCTTTACTAATAACTTTTATTACAGAGTAGACATAACTTTTATTACAGAGTCTATTTTTCTTCAACTTGAGCTACTGGTCAGTCTTTTAATAATGTTCTTAGATTATGAATATGCAACTCGTTAAGTAATCCAACTGTAGAACACGTGCAAATACTTCTGTTTGACTGCTAAACTGTTCTTTTTATTTATGCATATTTCACTGTAAAACTTCTCATATTTAGGGGTCTATCCTGACCCTTAATCTATGGGTATGACCAAATTCTGATCTTAAGTAGACAAGTCTGCATACTCATGTCATCCTGTGGCAGTTGTCCATCAAGTTTTCTTATTCTGTAGAGCATCCTGGATAAACTAACTAGAAGTCCTCGAAGTCCTGATGTCTACTAAATACAAATTTCAGCCACTTCACAATCAGAAAGAATAAAATTAGTGAGCTGAATTTCAATCTAGGCTTGGTAATTTTGTGCCAGTGTATTATTAATGTATCATAGTTTCCTGCTATGACTGATGGGAAGACACAAAAAGTCACCGGTGTCTATGTTATATGAGATCAGCTATCTTTATTACCACTTTAAGGAACAAACGCCTACCTTAAAAACCACAAAACTTCCAGAAATCACATTCTAGAGATCATTTAAATTGAATGTTTTTAAATAATTTCGGTCTTATTTATGGAAAGATTTTTTAGAAGGACATTATGGCATTGCTACATTATACAGTAAGTTTTTTGGGGTCCATTTACTAAGCTCACATTCAATAAGAAAGCAATAGCAAGGATTTCATTTGGCCACAATAAATCTTTTTCATCTAACACAGTATTTGTAACCAATTTCTTCCCCATTACAATTCTTGAGAAAACTCACTCATTCATTATTGCTTTGAAAAGGTAGAGAAGATTCAGTAAAAACCAAAAATACTTATTCCAACATATTCTATTTGATAAGCATTTCCTCTGATACAAATGAAGCTGGTAAATCAGGTTGATTACTAAATATTTCAATTTCAAAATGCTCTTGTTTATAGCAATATCAAAATGCTCAGCATATGGTTCAGGTACACATGACATTAAGGTCAAATGCTTCCATCTGTAAAAAATTGTATGTCATTTATTAGTATTTACATCTTACTATTCACGTTGGATTCGGCCCCTATCTGTAAGATGACATGCAAAAGACCCCCCTAGAAATCCCATTTCCTTTCAGTATGTTGATTCTTTCTGACAGTGACTATCCAGGAGAGCAATGTGTTAAAAAACCATGCAAACAAAAAGGCTGAGAAAGTGAAGATTTGAAGTGTTTTTAACCCTAGCATTAAATAAAAAAAGTGGGAGTCCAGAAATACCATTTGTCGGAAAAAGGTGGAAAATTGCCAAAGCTTTTACAGCTGCACTGCCAGATAGGAAATTATGTTGTATGACAGGAAAAACTGTTAATCTAACACTTAATATCATTGTTTTCTCACAACAAGAAGTGAAATTTTGTAAGGGTTAACAGGAAAGTTAACAGTATTTAATCCTTGTGTCAGGAAAAGCTTTAGCTGGAAGATTATTTTTTTTTAAGGTGGTTTTTTTTTTGTTTGTTTTGCTTTTTAATGTGGTTGGACTCTATCTCAAAGGTCCCTTCCAACCACTAAGATTCTGTGATTCGCTAGTGACTAGTAAAACCACTCTCTTGGAACCTAAGAAAACCAAGAAACTACCCAGTTCCTCAAGGATATTGAGAACGGATAAGTGTTCTTCTTTCACATTCTCTTGGCAAGCACCAAATAATTTTGGGAGCCATTGCAAGAAGTGCATGAAAAATAGGTCTGAAATATATTTAAATAATAATATAGCAATTTTACACGTTTGTAACAAAAACAATCAATATAACAAGGCATAGTTTACTGAATTTTTCTCTTGTTGGGTTTTTAATCTTTGTAGAAAACACTGAAAATACAAACATCACCATTTTAAATATAGTTTTGAAATAAAACACTTCATCATAGTAAGAAATCTCTCCATATTAAGATGCCTTTCCAAAACAAGATATATTATTCATTTAATACCCTAACATTAAATCAAAAAAGTTATTTATATTGCTCCACATTTTAGATCCCTAGTTCTTTCTTTTTCAGATGTGTGTTTTAGATAACACATTCCCACACCATCCACCCACCCCCCAAAAAACCCCAAAACCAAACCACAAAAAACTTTCTGGGAACAGAGGTGCTTCTTTTTCAGTACTATTTGAGTAGACAAGTTATGAACCAATTTCATCATTCTAGCAAGCATGATGGAGAAAATTAAAATTATTAGATGCTATTACACTGGTTCATTTTTGGGAATCTGAGGTTTAATAACTGCTAATGCATAAACCACCTGATTGTCTTTTCTTATTTTAATGGGGATTTTCTTCGGAGTTTCAGGTAAATACAATACAAATTATGCCAAAACCCCATTATAGTCAATTGTGTGACTGTTTTCTTATTTGAAGGCAAAAGTAACAAGGAAACAAAGTTGAAGGTTAGGATGTGGTAATGTGGTTCTTAGATCACCTGGAGATAGTTTCTTCTTACTCAAAGAGCTATATGGCTTACAATAAGACCCCATCGCATTCATTTCTATACACTTATCATATTCAGACCCCATCCTCCACATTTCTTTAATAATTAAGGGAGGAGCATTCATATAGTAATGATAGTTAAAACGCAGATATCGCTTCAGATACGCTTGTCCAAGGAACCATCACATGACATTCAGATGCAAGAAGAAGAGAAAGGAAAAATGCAGCAGCATCTGCTGCCACCAGAACTGTGTCTCACATTGGTATTCTGAAGGGAAGCATTACTGACACAGCGTTACAGGAACTATCATAGTTACAGGCCAAGCAAGTAAATTAAAAACATTATGATAGCTGTCTTCACATTTTTACAAGCCAAGCAACACGATACTTGAGACTGGGTTCTGTTTTGGCAACACATTTTTACAAGCCTGATGCCACAATTCAACTGAGTAGTCCTCGTGCCTTTGCTGCTCAAGGGGGGCAGCACAAACTGCACCTACAGATTTGTCTCTGAAGCTTTCCAATACAAGAGGAGCCCATGAAGTTTACCCATATGAGAAAAAGCTTTTGCAGAAAGGAGTAAAGACTAGCTCTACAATAACTTTTCAGTTACCTCCTTTAATTTATTTTCTCTCGCAGTGACTGGCTTCCTTAAAACTAGATTAGCTCTCTTTCCTTATCTAAAAGGATGAAATATGGCTACCATATCTAAACGTCTCTTAGCATGAAGAATGAGATCTAATAATATATCCTGAGACAAAGAAAATTCTGAAGTAGACCTGGAGAGTGTAAATACTATGCATTTACTTTGCAGACACGTGCTAATGTAAAAGTTTGCTGTTCTCTTTTTCCAGTGTATTTGTTACAAACTCTTAAAGCCTTACCAGTTGCATACTACTAAAAAATTAATTTTTTTCTTATTTTGATAATCAGAGAAAATACAAATAATTATACAAATAACAGATAAATATTACATCAATTGATAGTCAATATGCCTTGAGTGTATATCTGCAATATCTCCACTACAGCTTTTTCTCTGTTCCTTCTAATTAATGTTTTCTGTCTGTGCTCAACTCCATGTAAAATAAAATTAAAAGCCAAATTCTTCCCTGTGTTCTTCCTTGTGCTAAAGCAGAAAACTAAATACTTCAGTTTTGTCAGAGAAACTAGTAAGGATGACAATAAGAAAAACTATTCAACATGTAGACATTTTGCTACAGAAGACAGTAAAAATGGAAGTGAAAGTATCACCACCATTCTTAAAGTCTCAAATCAGCCTCATATGTGATTTACACATGGATGAAGTTTCTAGGGATTTTCCTCTGAATAAGACCAGCAGTTTGTTATGTGTACAAAAGGAATAACTTCCTACTAGCATACAGATCAGGAACTGTAATCTGAAAATTGTAGTAGTAAATTTCATAGCATAGTATAGAAAGGGAAAAGCCAAATAGTTTTAAAATAAATACCAAGTGACCTATTAAAAAAGATGTAGAAGGTAGAGTTAAAACTTCTGCTTCCTCATGAAAGACAATTATCTCTGAACAAAAAAAAAATATTTATGATCCTAGTATGCAGCAAAGTGAGAGATTACCTGCCAAGTAACACTAACCAAGACATATACTGAGGAATCCCTTATGAATATAGACAGGAAATATTTTGTTTTCCTCTCTACAGCCTATGGCAGAATCCAACTAGTATGAAAGTATAAGCAGAAAGAGCATAAAAAGAAAACAGACACACACACCCCTAATTAAGATAAAATTTTGAGCTACATATGCATAAGGAAGTGGGAGCACTTCAACAATCTGGACTAAATTTGAATTACAATCCTTGAAATGAATCAAACATAAAAGAACTCCGATAAGAAAAGGATTGTACAAATTCCTTATGTCCTTGTGCCACCTACTGGACACTGCTGAAAGACGACAGAAATTAGAAATTTATGGCACATTCAGTTTGCTGTCAGAATTCCAGCAGAAATATAGCTTAAGAAATTAAAAACTGACATGGAATAATACAGCTGGGTGTTCCAGTTCCTAGAAACTGCTAAGTCCACAAGTGCAGCTCTTCTTCTGCTTCAAGCCTTCCAAGAAAACAACTTCTCCATTCTACCCAAGTTAGGGAAGAACTTTGCTGAAATTAGTAAACTGAAGAATCCAACTTGTATTGGGTGTATGCAAAGAACCCCCCCACACATGCAGAGTGGCAGCAACAAGATTTAAGATGCTGAGTGTCTCTTTCTGTGATCAAAACACATGATCATCTGAAAGTTCATTGCTGAGTCTCCTGCCTGGGGAAACTCCCTCTGGTTGAAGAAGCACCTGGATGTTTCCTCAGAACTATTATAAAAAGTTTATCACAGTAGAAGATGGCTGCCAAAAACTTTAATTTGAAGAAAATCACAAACCCCAAGTATTTTAGGATTTTAGTTTTCAAAATGGTAAATTAAAGTTGAGGTTTATCAAAGGGATTTAGAAGAGTGTAGTCAGACAGTAAAACATACATGCTCTGGGTCACATGCACTGAGCTGTGTACGTTCTCATTCACTTTATGTAGCCTTGAAATCTACATCAGCAACCAAGAAAGAACTTTTAACTCTATATAAAAAAATAAAAAACATTAAGTTCTTTCTTCATGGAATTGTTCTTTCTACAAGATTAACTAATAACTGCAATATCCAGGAGGAGTCACAAGGAGGATGTAACTGAACAGAGGTAGCACTGTAAAAAACCATCTGATCTGTCTTCAGATTCAAAGGAGCATCACAAATTTATGTCCAAGCTAACTGTGTCTGTTTGCCTCCAAAATCCTGAAGTTGTATATTCAGCAAACTTAGCAGAAGCCACCTGCTTGTTAACACTAGAAGATATGCTGACTTGGCCCTGTCCAAAAAAGTCGCTGTGGAGTCTGGATGGAGCTAAGGTCACCATAGCCCACATATGGAATTGACTGGATTGCTCCTCCCTCTGAAAAAAAGCAAATGCATTCTTGGATTGCTTTCACTAGAAACATGGATGCATGTGGTGCACAATGCAGGGTGATGAGGAAATCCAGTGCGTACCTCGAGATTTAACTTTAGGGGAAAATAACCCTTGATTTCAGTTGTACGTTATAGAAACTACTATAGCAGGAACCACCTGAACTAACGGAGGATGAGCCTCACAGGAAAAACTGGGCAAGCACAGCAGTCACGCAGCCGGAGCTGGCTTGGCACCCAACAACTCAACTCAATATGTTGCTTCTCCTGTCTTGAACTCTGTGTTCAAGTGTCACTACAGTGACAAGTAACAATGAGAATAGTATCATTAATTATTCCAGAAGACGCCAACTTCCACATCCAACAAATAGGCAGAAGTGTCACACTGCACTTAAGTGTAAAAATTCATGCTCTTCTGCCATAGTCCAGTCTTAAGATTCTAATGTCATGCAAACAGAAATATCTAAAAGATTTTGATAATAAAGTACCTCCATGTAAATTTATACTACCATTCTGCAAAGCTTTTTTGAAGATCAGTCAGATCTAACCATTAGCATCCATTTGTTCCAACTCCCTCCTTAAAACTGAATTCATACCCCTCCCAATTAAAATCTCAGATTTTTTTCTGAGGTCTGAGAGACAGGTACTGTACAGTTTCCAGAAAGAAAATGAAATGGTTTTGAAGGTGTTTTTTTTATTTGAGTGATATTTTTATAAAATTAACTCCTTGTTAAACTGAAGTAAATCATGCATATTTGTCTGTTGCCAAAACGTGGGTCTAGATATACAGTGCTTTAAATAAAGTCACGATCCTACAAATTTTTAGCATTCACCTAAACTAAACATTAACTGTATCAACTAAAAGACATTAGCTCATATCAGAATTTAAGAGCACCACACTTTTAATCTGCTATTCTGAAAGATCTTACTGTTCACAACGAAACAAAGTCTACATATGCATCCACTTGGTGGTACTCCTTTGAAGCCATATTGCTGTGCTGGTTCGGTTCTGCTCCTGACAGTATTTATCAGCAATTCAATTAAGTAGCTCGATTAGAAGCATCCTAAAGGGTGCTATTTCCATAGTGGTGAGGCCCAGTTAACTTTGCAGTTAACATTCAGATATTCACAAGGGAAAAAATAATCACTTGCAAGAGAAGCACTTTATCTGGCACAGGAATATAGTTTTAGGGTTTTGAAACTTAAGAAACCGATATTCTGTCACAGCCCAAGGTCTTAATCAGCTCAGTAAGGCTTAAAATTTAGGCTGCCAATTATATGTACACCTATATAGTTAATTTATTACAGTCTCCATGCAATAATCAGTCAGGACATCTGAGTATTTAAGTACTTGAGTATAACTCTAGCTAGCCATCTAGAAAGTAGAAACAAAATATTTATGAGTAACATAATCTTGCACAAATTTAATCTCCAATTAAGCACTCATTTTTCTCATGCAATCACATGCCTGACTGGATTTCCAAGTTCTCTCCTCTGCATGCATTTTTGCAGATATCTCTAAACATTAAAAAAAAAATATGCAGCAGCAGCAGAACTTCAAAGCTTATTTAATACAATCACATTTCACCAGTTTTTATTGTATACTGGATTTGGAGCTGAGCTAAGCATTATGAAACTGCATCTGAAGGTTTGTGTAGTTAACCTCAAAAGAACATAAAACAAGCCATCTATATCAATAAAATTACATTGCTGTTTTTAGAGGTGGAGGGGTATATGGATTTTTTCTCCTTTTCCTGTAGTAACTCTTACATTAACAGCTACGAGAAAAGTGTACTTGTTCCTACCTCATCAGAGCAATTCATTTTAATCAGCACTTAGGATTCGAGTATGGGAATAGGATAACTCTTAGAAAAAAGTCTGGCTTTAGTGCGAGTCACTGGAGAGTCACCAATTTGCATGTGGTCTTTGTCTCATTGGCTGGGTCAGTCTGTTTATACAGACATCTCATTTTTGCTTTGCTACTGTTGCAATGGCAGTAGCAAAAATCAGAGCATTCATATGGATAGTAGCAGTTATGCTATATGACCACGCTAACTAGCTTTGATTAATGCAGTGCCCCTAGATCAGAAGTAGGTTGTTCTCCTACAATCTAGCTGCACTGATGCTCAAAGGTGCTAGGGCAGCTGGCGATGCCCTGCACAACTTTGTCCTCACTGCCTTTCCAACAGTGCTTCCACCCAAGCTAGTCAGCAAAGGCCTAACGCTTTATTAATGTAATGGCAGAAGTTGTCCTGGGCACTACATCGTGTTTGTCTCAAATCCATGAGGTGAACAGAATCTACATTCATCTCCAGTTGAGAGCCTAACAACTTGTAAATATATTCCCCCCCCTTCCAACATGCAGGTGGGATATATGGAAATTCAGAAACAAGTAAGAAACTTATAAACTTGAAAATCTTGCCAGTTACCATGTTCTCTTCTGAAGGACTGAACGCTGTTTGCAGCCTAAAAATCATAACTATATTTTCACAGGACATGCAAAGTTTTACAACGAAGCTATTGTTAGGACATGTTCTGCCAGGAGTATTTCTATTCTGTATATTACAGTTTCAGTGATTTATGACACACACAATCTGCAGTGAAAAGATAACAGCAGACCATAAAACATCAGAAGATAACCTGTACTTATTGTTAAAATTGAGCACAACACAAAAACACGCACAAGTATTTTCATACATTTGCCAGCCATTTTAAATGCCTGCCAGCAGGCATAATTAGACTGTTTCCAAATGCTTCTAATATACATATAAGATGGAAGATGTACTTATATCAGTAAAATTAGTTTTGCTGAACAAAATATGTACAGTGCCCTATGAGGTCAAAGCATTTACCATCTTTGTTTCAGGAAAAAAAATAATAAATTCAAAGCACATCTAATAAACACTTATAAAAACGTTAACCTAAACACTTTCTCATGTATCACTATTACGTGATGTAATTTAATCTTGTCCAACAGGATGTTAGCGTGGGATAAAACTCCACACTTCCCACACGAGAGACTTGCCAAAAAGGGTAAGCTATGCCAAATCACTTTACATTATAACAACATTGCCTTTAACTGATGTAAAACAATCCAGGAACTTCCAGGAATGATGATGAACAAGTCTTTGGACTTGCATGTCTGTTGTCTATTTTACATGTTGTGAAGGATAACATCTTTTCTCTGGTTGTTTGTAATTTAGTGCACATTCAGTTTTGTTTTTAAAGATGCACGTGCACAAGAATGGCTGAGCTCGTGTGTTGCATTAGGAAGGACCTGCTGGAGAGTGGCCTTGAGAAGAAGTGAGGATGCTCAGTGGGGGAAAGCTTTCTGGAGTGCAAGACAGGCAGAAACAGCAACACAGCACAGAAGGAACTTGCAGAAATGGTGCAGAAAGACTCTTGAGAAGATACAGGGAGCAGATGTATCACCAAGTTCTCAGAGGTGGCAGACAACGCAATTCTTCTAAAGATCAAGAGGTAGATGTGTGAAGAACTGAAAAAAAAAAAAATCACTTGGAGAGCAAGGCCACAGGGAAAAAAACGTGCTCTACAAGGGCAGAACGAGCAGGGAGACACCAATTCCAGTTCCTTTTTTTTTTCCAGTTGTCACAAGTTGATTTTAAATTTCTTTAAAAAACTACACCTTGTTCTAGTTGGTGTTTTGTTAAGCCTCAGTTGGAGTATATCTGCCTGCACCTTTTCTTTAAAATAAATGCTCTGAAAATACCAAGATTCTGATCAGTTTGGACCTTGTCAAAAATATGTATATAGAGTAGCAATTAACATTTGATAAAGTTCATGACCAGAGAAAAGTGAACTCTTCCTTTTTATCCAACAACAGCATAGAACGATCCAACTGCACAGATACTGCTACTAATGTAGGAGTTGCAAGGTAAGTTCACCTATCTTCATTAGTATTAAAACAGACATTTAGAGGTGACATAGAATTAGTTATAAAAAGGAATATATAAAATAGTAGTATTCATTGTGAATAAGAAGAGGAAACATGTAGGGATATTTTGAAATATAGGTTTGTTTTCAATATTTTATGACAGTTGCAGTCCTAAGACGAAGGAAGATACCCAATGTAGAAAGCTTATCATTTCCAAGTATGAAATTTCACCCACTAATTACATAAAGGGATGGGGCAGTATAAGCTTCCACAGGTACCACAGAAAGGGAATTCCAAACCAGGAATGTTGTGCAGACTGCTTGTTAAGAGACCACATTTTTAAGAAAGGGGAAAAATAAAGACGCCTTCTTCTCAGACTGTCTTTACAAAGACACTGCAGCACACAACATATTTTCAAATTTTTCTCCTCCACTGCAGACTTCAGAAAAATGCTGTTTTAGTGAAACCTAAGATTTGTCTGTTCCTTTATTTATGAAGTCAGGGGTTTACAAAAACAGCTATATTTATAGTGTATGGCAAAAATTACAATTAAAATAAACAGATGTGATGACCTCTGCAATACCCAAGACTCAAATAAAGCTACTATTAAGAACAAAAGTGTAAAACCCCTCTCTTCATATCCTACTTCCAAAATTTTCAGCAGACTACCACCAACAGGACTGAAGAAAGTTTTGATTTGAAGAATACACATGGGGCAAGGAGGGGAGAAAGCTGTTTCCTTCTTTGAATTACCTTTTCAGACTTTCAGAGAAAAGCCTTAGAAATCTCATAGTTATAAAATCTTTACAAATTTACAAATTCTATAACATAGTTATAGAATCTTTACAAATTCCTAATTAGGAAGTTATCCAGTTATTTTAGAATTCGTTTTGACTCTTTACCACTAGTAAAACATACGAAATTTGTATCTGTCGTAGCTTAAACTCAGACAGCAACTTGGACAACACAGTCATTAACTCAGTCCCCCCCAGCTAGAATGGGAATAGGGAGAAGAGGGGGGGAAAAAACCCACAAAACCAAAACCACACCACCTCATGGACTGAGATAAAGACAGTTAAATACAACAGTAATGAAAGAGAAAATAATAATTATTTAAATGTTAATAATAGTAATGGTTAAAGAACTTGCAAAACAAGTGATGCAATGCAATTGTTCACCACCAGTCATCAACTGCCCAGCCCATCACAAACAGTGATTGTAGATTCCTGCCCCCAGGCCAACCCCCATTTATACACAAAGTATAATGTTTATAGAATGGAATATTCCTTTGGCCAACTTGTCCCATCTATGCTCCTTCTCTGCTTCCATAGGAAGATGAAAAAGTCCTGGATTTAATATAAGCATTATTAGCAATAGCTAAACATATACGTGTTATCTACATTATTCTTTTACTAAATTCAAGACACAGCAGCTACTAGGAAGAGAATAAACTCTATTCCAGCTGAAACCAGAATGCTCATAAATAAAAGCCAACATTGGCCCTGAATATGAAAGCTTGGTTTTGTAAGGCTGACCCAACATAATTAGTTTCAGCAAACTCACTGTCAGCAAGTAGGACAGAAACACCTGCTTAATCACAGCATAACCTTTTAAAGGCTAGGGAACATAAGCACAACTTGCAAGTGCTGCAGGCATTACCATCTCACAGTGTTTCCAGACTTTTAAAATGCTTTTCCTTTCACATGGATGCTTAGATGCAGAAATTTTCAAAAAGGAATCATTCAGAAACCTTTCATGAGATTCAAGTATCATCCCTCCATTAAAAAAATAAGTCATCACAGACCCTCAGGAATAAGAAATAAGTGGCTGTTTCCATCAGCATGAGATGTTTCCCAGGTGCTATTGACGTGCTACAGCTTCTCACCACCACTCTGGCTCCAGGAAGCCTGAAACTCTCAACGTCAGAGCACAGAGGCACGTGGGTAGAGTTGGCATAACATCAAGGAACATGGATAACAGCTCGTGTAACCATTTTAAAGGTACTAATAATGAAGCTTTTCTGTATTATTTTGGACTACAAGTATTATTATTGCAAAAAGGCTAATAACAATTGGCATTTGTATGTAGATTTGATTATGATTACAATTAAGCTATAAGTAAAAATTCCTGGCTATAAATTTATCTGTGGTGTATTCTCTTTCACATATAATATTTTGAATATGCAAAGGTAAGGCACTCACAGCCCTTTCACTTTCCTACACAAAAGGGTTGGTAAGCTCTCCAGGAAGTCAAACACAAATTCCCCCATTGCACTTCCAAGGATCAAAGTAGAAGAATTGTGAAATAATCTTTCAACTCTCAGACTTTGATCTTTAATCTTTTTACACTGTTACCTACACAGACTGTAAATAACCAAATTTCTTCAAGTTTTGGTAATATAATCTATAGCTCCTAATGCTAATCATCACATACAACAAAGGCCAGGTACCCATTCAGAATGGTCTGGCTTATGGCATAGAAAAAGCTATTCTGTCTGAATTAGATCAATGACACTATTTTTGTGATAAAGTTAAGGAGCTCAAGTCTATCTTAATAGTGTCACGTTATCTGCCAGTTACCAATTGATGTAAAATCCATTAAGGCCAGCCTCGAGTTTTTCTTCAGAAATTCCTCAATTCTGTCTGATGTTGCATGAAGAGAGGGCAAGAGTGATCTGTCACAAGTTTCTAGATTTTCTATTTTTCTCTGTTTACTGACAATGCACTGTAAAGTTTCTGAAGGCCTAAAATAACCGTTTTGTAATAATTTACTTGGAATTTATCAAAATCAAAAGATAGGAAAGTGAAGTCAGACAATGATTTTTTTCCATGCT
This sequence comes from Scolopax mira, assembly GCA_004320125.1. Classification (NCBI taxonomy): domain Eukaryota; kingdom Metazoa; phylum Chordata; class Aves; order Charadriiformes; family Scolopacidae; genus Scolopax; species Scolopax mira. Next base: position 40,426 of record BJBW01000347.1, on the reverse strand, counting down.
AAGTTACAATTACAGAAATATCTGGAACATTTATCAGCATTGCTGGTCTCTTTTAACATTAATCAATTTTCTGTCAACACACTGTCATGAGTGTAGACAACAAGGATAATAACTTACAGATGAACTTTAAGTTCATGTAAGGTTACAAACAAGAGAAGGGATCTGTCTCCCATGTGTTCATAAAAGCTGCCAGCTACAGCTATGTTTTCCTGATTCTTTCTGGGCAGGTGAACCTCCTACCCCACCTTGCAATAAGTCAGACTTCTAGTTCACATGTATCCATACGGAGCAGTTAAGCAGAAGAGTAAAATTGCTTGGTTCAATGACAGCCTGAATGTCTTCTGGAGCTTAAGTACAGGCTACTCGAGCTAGGGGGGACTGAAGACCAGCTGAAACTCAAGAAAAGGAGGCTACAACTCATTCCTGTAACAAAAGAGGAAAAATTGCATGGTTGAAGCATGTGGGCAGGTAGCTGGGCCTTGGTTAAGCTGAGGATGGCAAGAGAAGCTTCTGAACATCATGTGAGAATCTGATGGACATGAGAGAGGGCATAGGAAGACACTAATAAAAATTACAAATAGCACCATGAGGAACAGCTGGGTTTCACAAACAGTTCATAGAATCATATGGGGTTGGAAGGGACCTCTGGAGATCATCTAGTCCAACCCTCCTGCTGGAGCGGGTCTACCTAGAGTATGTTGCCCAGGAACTTATTCAAAACCCTCTTGGACGTCTCCAGAGAAGGAGATTCCACCACCTCTCTGGGCAGCCTGTTCTAGACACAGTAAAGAAGTTCCTCCTCATGTTTAGATGGAACTTCTTATACTCAAGTTTGTGCCTGTTTCCACTTGTCCTGTCACTGGGCACCACTGAGAAAAGAACAGCCCCGTCCTCCTGACACTCTCCCTTTATAGAATCATAGAAGTTCAAGGGAGAGTTATGGGAGAAACAGACATATTTCATTGCTAGCTGAAGGAGGAGCAACAGAAATCTTTTTGGGAGCAGAGTCTAGTTAAGCCAGCAGAACTTTGGTAAACATCTCAAGACTATGCTGAGTCTCAGATTATTTTAGGTAACACCAGAAATACCAAACTAGGGAACGGATATAGCAACATTGTCCTTAGGGAAAAAAATTTGAGGCAGGTTGCTTATCTTCAAGGAGGCAAGGATGAAAGAGGGATAGTGGACTAGATGATCGCTATGGTCCCTTCCAACTCCAAAAATTTCAGTGATATTCAGTGATATTCAGATCACAGCGTATGAGAAGTAGCATGAACAGCAAAGAGAAATAATGAGGAGGAAGAAAGCAGCTGGTTGTACACCACCAGGTGCAAGTCTGGTGCCTGAGCATGGCATCCTATCTTCTTATTACACCCTATTCCAAACTCTTTCCTCATGACAGTGTCATCTACCTTGTTAGCATCTCATGTGCATGCACACGCAAATTTCAAGTTTGATTACCCAGCAAAGAAATTAAGAGAGAGATTATAGGAGAGACAGAGATTATAGGCCTGCAACTGGATACAGGTGTGAACATAGGTCAAAGAAGACTTCTGTGTTTGAGTTTGAGCCTGTTTATCCAGCGAGTAAGAACAAGATTGGGCCACATACAGCTTATCCTTATATGAGTGCTGTTTATCAGTACATGGTGCCTGAACAGCTAAAGGTTATGTTCTCCTACATATATTGATCATTTTATGGTCAGCCATATTCAGAGTGTGTGTATGTGGGGATATATACAATGGGAACACAAAAAGTGGCATTCTGAGATTTAGCAGGGAGGGGTGGACTCCCTCTGACTCTAGCAGAGCAGGAAGGAGAATTTCCATCAGTCCTGAAGTCCACTGATCTCCTCTTAACATGCACAAGCAGTGAAACACAATTCTGAGTTATATGTGGTATTTATTCTTTCCTGTCAGTTTGTGCTCACCTCAAAATTTACTGTATTTAGCTTCACTTAAATACTTTTTGCATTTGGGTGTTTCATAGATGCTTAGCTTGCCCTATTCGATATTTATTATTTATCAAACAGACAATAAAAACTCCAAAGAGAGCAGTTATAGAGGCTTTTCATTAAAAAGAGGGCTTATTTTTTTTCCTTTAAACTGATTATGCAGCTCTTAATGTGTCTGCAGTAAGTTTGCCTTTTATAGATTATTTACCTCGTTTACCTTCATTCCATTGATAACCCCTTATCCTGTATCATGGTATCATAATTGCTGATCTCACACACTTCACACAGAACCCTGACACCTCTAGCCTGCAGGTAAACAAATGGCTGCAGGGAGCCTTGCAAATGCTTTTCACTTAGGAGTAGCAGCTGCTCAGAAGTGGCAAATTGAAAGACCAAGGTACTGATCCGGTCAATACACAACACTCCCAAGAACACATGTACAAACACTCCAGCTTCAGGTACCCGCAAGGAATCTTTTTATCCTGCCACAGCTCCAACCGGTGATACACACAGCAAAGGGAACTCACAGAGCCTTTCACAGACCTGATGCTGATGTTTCAGCCATTAATAATTCACACTATAATTTTGCAACCTGTATAACAAAATGTATCTATTTTATTTCAAATAGTTCTTCTCAACTGTGGCTCATGTCTGCAATTTCTATTAAAAGAAAACTGATATTTCAACAATCAAGTAATGAATTGTTTGGGGTTGTTTTTTTTTTTTTTCAGAGTGAGGCTAAGTTTTCAGAGGTCTTTTTTTTTCCTGAAAACTTGAATTTTTCAACTTCATGTAGAATTGTCTCTCCACATCACTTTTGATTATCAGTTATGCCTTTAGGAACTACACACAGGCTTTTATATCTCAGCTTGTTCCCGTAAGTAAAATAGCAACAAAAACAAATAGTGAAATTAAGCTCTTCACCCCCCACCCTTCCCAAGAACAACATATGATATTAATTAAGAATTTGGACTGCTTTCTAGCATGTCCTAATTTTACACCAAGCAAAATTAAGTAATTGGTCCCACATTTCATGTGCAGAAAATACATTTATTAGAGAATAATGGCAATAGGCATTAAAGAATTGTATTACTGAACAATATTGGTACACGATCCATTTCTCACTGTATAAGCATTTGGTTTCGTAGTGGTGGCATGGGAGACTTAACTGATTATAGATTGGGTGGAAAAAACCCTAGATTTAAATCTACCTTTATTAATACAAGTTGCAAATGAAAAGAACTGTGGTGAAGGAACACAAAAATTAGCAAAGAGATATAACAGTTTTTGACATTTGCAAAGCATATGAAGTTACAGTGTTCTTAATATCCCTCACCCCACATATCTGTACTCATCCAATTTGCATCAGAAAAGAATAAACAAAACTGCAGACACATCTCTGAACTTTTCACAGTCATTTGAAAAAATCTCATCCTTGTAGTACAAGTCTTACTGCCAATCACATAAATAATAACAGAGTAATATTCTATAATTTCAACTTCACCCTTTACCTTTAGTGAACACCACTATATTATGTAGAGATGCAGAGTACTCTACATCCTTATTACAAAGATTAAGTAGCAAATTGAAAGCCTAAGTAAACTTACTTACTCAGTTCCTACTTATTTCCACTAATTTTTTGCACTTTTGCACAAAAATTCTATTAATCTTATTTCATGCACCTAAAAAAGCAAACAAGCAAATATATCCAGTATTTTGTGTGCCACACAGAATGCCAAACAGACTCATTTCTGAAATACAGAAGCTGTTTGTTACCTGCTGCAAATGGAAAATTCACCTGGACCAAAGTTAGTGCTAAAGCATTATACAGATGGTATTATAAATAATCACTGCTTATTAAAAAAAATAGAATCAGGCCATGATTCAGTTGATAAATGTCACCCCCCCAAGATATAGGAAGTATTAATCAGCCTTTGATAGCAGAAATTACAAAAGATGGCACCCGAGTTTACAATTCTTTTGTTACATTTTCCTTTTCAGACTAGAAGAATCAGACAATTTATTATTAAAAAAAAGGTTTTTTTTTATACAGTGAATGCCTTTTTTATATCATACATCTACTTCTAAAAGAATTTCTTCTAGATAATTTTAATTCATTGTTTTGATTTTATGAGTGCTACAAGTGAAGGGAGGGAAGACCACAGAGTATCAACAAAAATTTTCCCAAACGATCACACAATTTTAAGATGTCTCAAGACAGGCATCAAAATACATCCAGCATGGAGGGAACTGACACTCAGTATCATTTACCTTTAGTAGTCCAATGACCATTTAAAGTCATCTGAGAATTCCAGATACATGCCAGTATTCACACTGCACGTTGGTTTCCAAATGATAGTTAGAAGCTCTGTTTTTCTGATGTTAATTGGCTATCATTCGGGTTAGACTTCATGACAGGTTACATGATTAAAAGATCTGGTTAATATTCAAGGATCACCTCCTCCAAGCTTAGGAGTGATACGTCCCAACCAAGAGGAAGAAAGGTTAAAAAGCGTGGCTCTTAGACAAACTCAAAAAGGAAGTCTACAGAGGGTGGAAGCAAGGACAGGTAGTCTGGGAGGACTATAGTCACACGGCTAACCTGATCCCTGGTTGCTCAGGCAAAGCTAAAGCCCAGAGAGGGTTATATCTGGACAGGGACATCAAGGGCAACAAGAAAAGCTTCTGTAGGTGTGCTGGTGATAAAAGGAAGACCATGGAAAAAGCAGCCCCCCTCCTGAAGGAAACAGGAGACCTGGTTACTGGGAATATGGAGAAGGCTGAGGTACTCAAGTTTTTTTTTACCTCAGTCTTCACAGGAAAGCTACAACACCTCTGCCTAGGCCCCCCTTTCAAGGCTGACCCAGCTGAACGTCAGCACCATTGCTCAGGCATGAAACACATCACCATGAATCAATGGAAAAGCTCTGAAGATCACCTTTTGGATGGAGGTAGAGAATCACTGCCCAGGGGTATGGCCACATTACTAAATACAAAGAATCCATGAGACTTATTATGGGATGTTCAGAGGAAGAAGAAAAAGTGAGGAAAATAAGAGATCGAGGTGGTTTGAGAAGAAAAGGGCAGATCTTAAACTGAAAGATTTTACTGTTGACCTATTGCAAGAGTGCTATCTTCCCTCCCTCCCCAATCCCAACACACTTATTAGATGAACAAAACATACGAAAAGCTCAGATATTCCAACTTTCATATATACAATTCAGTGAATGGAACTAAAATAGTCCAGTTTTGATCTCATATTTCATTCAAGACATTCATTCATTCAGCATAGCTCACACTTGCACACTAAATAGATGAAAGATTAAATCCCCCAGTAAAAGAACCAAACAAAACACCAAACCAAAAAATGCCACCACCAAAACACCCACATAGAGCACTGTTGCTTGAGTTTATCAACGTGTTTTTTCCCTAGAAACACCATAAAATAGTCTAATATCTTAATTACAGCAGTAATGAAGGATTTTATCTGCCTTGCAGAAGTGATTAGTAGTATGGATTTCAGCTAAAATGGAACCTCTATTCGCTATTACTGAGGATTTACAGAACCTTTTTCCAGTCAAGCTTCTAGAAACCAGGACAGTCTCAATCAACGAGGCATACTGAACTCTGTAATAAGATGACAGTTTAAGCAATGTATAACTTCGTAAATGTAGTAGTAATAGATAAACCTCTATGAATTCATCATGCTTCCATCTTCAAAGCAGCTCATGAATTAAACACTGGAGTGAATTCATGAAGGTATTTAAGTGAACCTGCCTTATGCATTTGAATACAGGATTAACTGAGCTCAGTTTCCTACCTCTCCCCATCAGCTGTCCTTCAGGGTGGTGTCACCTCACTCTGTATCACAGAGGGGACAAGAGGTATAAAGTTGGAGAACACGGCATTAGGACTGGGGCCAAGGTGCAGAGACTAGCTGGCTGCCAAACTGTGTTAATAATCCCAGCCCTTTTTCACAAAATGTCACCGAGTACTGTGAGAGCACTAAACTTCAAAACTCAATCTTAAAGCACATTTAACATAGGTGTTGCTACTAGCAACACAGTAACACTCTCATTGTAACCTCTCCTGTCAAGGTTACGACTGCCAGCCTTTCAAAATACAGCATGTTATCTATTCCATGAACATATAACCTATATTTCAATATACAAATTATATGCAGATTTCATACTGTGAAATCAGGCAGGAGAAAGCAACTTTTCTTCTAACAGCCTTCTTTTTCTATGCAATGCCTTTTATCTGTACACTAATTTTATCAGGAGCAAACAGGTTCAAAGAAGTCTTTTAAATACTGCTTAATGGAGCTCATTAAAGTAATGATTTTTAAATGAGATTGAAATTAACATATTGTTAAATTGCATATTGTTACACTGCTTTTCATTCTCTTAAATGATCCGAGTCCTTTAACATATATATACACATATGGACACTTTTTCAGACTGCCTTCAGCACCTGTAGTTCACATTTCAAATATATTTCCTAGAGCTGCTGAAAGGACAGAGACAGATGCCTTTTACCCTGTGGGATATTCAAATTAATAGCTGCAGAGGTTGGGAGCAGGACAGTTCTGAATACCTTACCCCTTTATCTCCTAGAGCTACAACAGGTAAAACAACATTTGCATGTACCACACTGTCAACTGTTGCAATCATCTACAAATATCTTTCCCGTAAGCAACCAATTCAAATTGTTACAAATGAAGCCCCAGAAACAATTTTTTTGTATGAATTTGCATTAGAAAGGGTGGATATCTGATGTGTGTGGCTCAAGATTGAGCAGACAAATCTCGATCTGCTATTAGTGACAGAGCTTCCTTACTTTTCTGCATGCAGCAGTAGAACAACAATAAATACATCTTTAAATATTCTTTCAAAATTGTGGACTTGCAGTGCACATTTCAGTAAGCATGGACCAGAAAGCTTCGTCTGCTACAGGCACGTGCCTCACTTCGCCTCATCCTCTTTCCCACAGTATTTTATTTGTCTTCTTGGTGGTGGAGTCACCATCCCTGGAGGTATTTAATAAACGTGTAGACATGGTTCTTCAGGGCATGCTCTAGTGCCCAAGATTATTGGTTTGTGGTGGGGTGCTGTGTGGGTGGGTGATGGTTTTGGTTTGGTTGTTNNTTTGTGGTTGGACTCTATGATCTCCGAGGTCCCTTCCAACCACTACGATTCTGTGATTCTTCTCCTCTGTGCCATCTGAAGCCCTTCATTTTCCTTCCTCCCACCCCTACCTTGGCTTTTTTAGCCAGACAGCTCAAAATAGGAGGCATAGGCATGTTGAAACCCCCGCAGGTACTGCATGCCTGCCTTCAGACCTGAAAGGGTATGGCCATCCAGCTGCATTTCCTCCAGTGCCTTCCCTTGGGGCAGTCAAGGGACAGACTCCTCTCCTACTACTGAATTTCACTTCTTCATTGCCACCTTTGGGCTTCTACTGCCTGGCAAATTTAGGAGGAATTGGCCAATAAATTTAAAAGCTACCACAGATAAATGACAGACATAAGCACTGTGACTGTATCAGGAGACCAATATACCATTTGAAGTTATGCTGAAACTGAATCTCCTTATATACATACAAACAACAGAATTACTTTCAACTGGATTACCATTAGTTACATAAATGGCAACATTAGTTGTTTGGGGGTTTTTTTGATCAACTTTTACTTTTAAATATCCACAGCCCACAAAGGTCATCAACCTCTGAAAGGATTTTTTTTTTTTTCAAATCACACACATCACTGACTATAGTCTAGCTCATGTACAATAAGAGTTCCATTACTGTGTACTGTAATTAAGGTTATGTGGATCAATTACTAAATTAATTCTAGAGTTATAATGCTATCATTTAAGTCAGAGAAATATTTAGGGAATTAACAGATACTAGATAGGCAACACTTCAGACAAAACTGCCCTGAATGCTTTTCTCCCAGCCTCAGTGCAATGAGTGCATCCTGAGTTTCCTTCAAACTAATTTAGTGGTGTCAGAAATAATGGTTTTACTCTGCCTTTCAGGGTTTGGCGAAGTGACCATGTAAAATATATTTATTGGTTTTCTTCTGGTTTAGTCCATCTATTATGTTCCTGCTGCTGTTCTCTTGTGTTCAGATCACTAAAGAATTATAGATCATTTCACTGGCTGGCAATATATCTTCAAAATGTGCATTTAAATATGTTGATGTAATTATAAGACAAAAATATAGACATGCCAGTCTGGTTCACTATACAAAGTTTATATGGTTTTGTCTTTTCCCACTCTGTATTTTGAATTGTAACTTCTTAAGGAATGGACAGATTTACTACTAGAAAGCAACTGAGGGCAAAGGAGCAAAATTTTCACCAAAAGCAGTAAACTGAAAAGATTCAAAAATAAATCTAATTAACATAATTTTAATTTGTAAAATAATTCAAAGGCTCTATTAAAATGTAGACAAAAACCCCAAAGGAAATAAACCTTCAGAAAACTAGTAATAAGTATATAGTAAATACTCTCAATTTGATGTTAAATTATGCTAACATTTTCCTTTTTTCTGCTTAGAAGTAGGAACTCTCCAACTTTTTACAGTACTACAATTGACACAGCATGACTCACCACATTAAGGAGTCTTTTGTAACATTCATCTCCCCAACTCGTATTTCTTTTACTTATAAGGAAAAATTACTCTGAATTGGAAGAGTTGTTTACCGAACAATCAGAAGAAATCTCCAAACTCCATCTACCAAAATGTTATGTCTCTTATTCAAACAAAATTTGTTCTATACAATTTTAATTCTCCCTCTAAAGATAATTACAGTGATCTAATGATAAAATAGTCTTTATCTAATGATAGAGTAATTTATTTTTCTCATCTTGGAGATGTGTCCAGTATAGTTATCAATACTAACATTATTGTAAGTTTTCAAAAGGTTATCACCTAACAATTCTTCGCTCAAAGCATTTTTATATATTGCATGATACTAAACAACATACAACATTTCCAGCTTGTGACTGGAGTACAGATATATACTCAGCTCTTTTATTTAGTCTTATTTAGCCAATTTGTGATTACCTGCATTGTTACTGATTTCTTAGAAAGGTTGCATATGCAAGAGATTTCAACAGCAATACACAGCAATCTTCAGAAAATTAAAGCCAATTAGTCATTTTAATTTTTCATAAGTTTCTTTTGCCACAGCCTATATTAATTTCACAAAGTCTTATCGCTCATTATAAACCCTTGCTTTATAGCAAAGCAGAGTTAACAATCAACTGTGGGAGGAGAAAAAGAAAAAATAATGGACAGAATCATCACTTGGGCTGAGACAGACCATACAGGGAAGATCATGACACTGATCATTAACTTTTTGCTTAGTTTTGTGTCTAATGCCAAAACAGAGTCACAAATAATATCCTCTCAAGGTATGTCTAGTACTAACAAAAAAATTGGTCATGGTATTACAAGGTAGGCAGCATCACTTAACATTTTTTCCTTTCAGTTTTCTCCCCTTAAACCCTGGTCTTACTAGCTTCTCTAAAACAACAGATCAAGGAACCTATGGGTAACTGATGAAGTGAGGGACAAATCTCAAGCAGCAGCTTGTAGGTTTAGGCCTGACAGCAGCTAGTAAAGTAGGTAAACACAATTTTTAAAGTAGTAGTGAAAGGTTATGAAGCTACTGCTTTGAAAGCAATACTCACACTGCTATGTCCATGCAGTGTCTGCCAGCAGAATTTTTTTCTGTTGTATTGGCATAAGGCACTACAAGAAAATGGAAGTAAGAAGATAGCTGATTGCTTCTTCTGGTTTAATAAGAGTACCATAATGGGTTAATTCACAAGTTTCTCCATGTAGCAGTTAACTTTTCTGAGCACCTGAGACAAGAAATCCAGCCAACTGACACAGCTGTATCTGGGCCTTACCTACATGACAAGCTAAAGTCATTCAGGCAGTAAGAGATGACTTGGAAAGCTGAGGGAGATACATCTTAGCTAACCCCAGCAGTCTGTAGTCTGGAGAAAGAGAAGAATAGGCAAAAGGACAAGTCTTCCTGTTGTAAGGCCAATGGGACAGTTCTTATTGCAACAGATGTTACTTGAGAGAAGGCTTAGATACACGACTGGCAACTCAACTGCAGAGCTCAGTACAGTTTCCTAAACTTCTCAGATCAGACAGCCAACGCCACAACCTAATACACACAGAAGTCTCCATTTCATGGCCTGCAAGGCCGAAGATGCATAAATTAGTAAACCGATGGGGAGACACCCTAATTTTTCCTTTTTAAACCATTAAGGTCAACAATGCTTGACACTATATTACACAGATTTCAGTTGTCTTCTACTTTCATTAATGACTAATACCAAGTAATGAGTAAGAGAAGTCCAATCATCAATGCTCCTCTTTGAAATATTATACATAAAAAAAGATTAACCCGTTTTACCCAAATAAACAAAAGGACACTGGACTGGTCATCATGACATAAGTGAAAGAGACAGAGAAGGAGTGCATGTGCACACATGTTCACATGAGTGCTTATATCATAGATTCATAGAACAGTTTGAGTTGAAAAGGACCTTTAAAGGTCATTAGTCCAACCACCGCTGCAACAAGCAGGGACATCTTCAACGAGGTCAGGTTACTCAGAGACCCATGCAACCTGACCTTTGAAGTTTCCAGGAACAGGGCATCTACCAATCTGAGCAACCCATTCCACTGTTTCACCGCTATCATCAGGAAAAGAAAAAAAAGCCTTATGTAAAATCTGAAGCTACCTTCTTTTAGATTAAAACTGTTACACCTCATCCCCTGCTAAAAGGTTTGTCCCCGTCTTGCTTGTAAGTCCCCTTTAAGTACAGAAATGCTGCTATAAGGTCTCCTCAGAGCCTTCTCTTCTCCAGGCTGAAAAACCCCAACTCTCTCAGCCTGTCCTCATAAGAGATATTCCATCCCTCTGATCATTTTTGTGGCCTTCCCCTGGACCCACTCCAACAGGACCATGTCTTTCCTGTGCTGAGGGGTTCAGTGATGGACACAGTACTCCAGGCAGGATGTCACTGGAGCAGAGCAGAGGGGCAGAATCACTTCCCTGAACCTGCCAGACACTCTTCTTTTAATGCAGCTCAGGATATCATTGGCTTTCTGGGCTGCAAGTGCACATTGGTAGCCCATGTCTAGTTTTCCTTCTACCAGCATCCCCAAGTCCTTCTCTGCAGAGCTGTTCTCAATCCCCAAACTTAGATTGATAATGAAGATGCCTCAACCCAGGTGCAGGACCTTGCACTTGACCTTGTTGAACTTCATGAGGTTTGCACAAATCCATCTCTCAAACCTGTCCGAGTCCCTCTGGATGTTACCCTTTCCCTTCAGCATGTGACAGCACCTGTGAGCTTCACATCATTGGCAAATTTACTCAGAGTGCAGTTAATCCCATTATGTCACTGATGAAGATATTGAACAGTACTGGTACCAGTACTTCAGAGGTGCCCTTGAGAGGGACCTCGTCACCAGTCTCCCATCCCATTGAGCCGTTGACCCTCTGAATGCGATCATCCAACCAATTCCCCATTCACCAAACAGTTCATCCATCACATTCACATCTCTAATTTAGAGAGAAGGATGCTGTGAAGCACCGTGTCAAAGGCCTGTAAAGTAGTCTAGACAGATGACAGCCATAGCAGGGATTTCATCTATATGCACTAGGGACTAGGTATACACACATACTTTTGAGTGCAACTATCATATTGTTCAAAAGGAATGTTGGACACATGTTTTATGTCCTTAACGTAGCACGAGACAATCTGACATGCCATAGCCAAATAAGACTCAAGATTTTGCCCTGTATTTCTGTGGATGCATAGAACAGGCAGACACGGCACTGGGCTGTTATACTCAGATCGTCACTGCTACATTGTTCAGCCACATAAACTCATCCTCAGAAACACTAGATTTCTGTGACACTGAAAACATTGACAGAGCCTGCTGAACCAATATACACAACCATACTGCACTCTGGCCAAGAATGGAGACGGAACACAATCACACTGAACTACTTCAGAAAGTGATGAGGGAGAGCAAAGCTAGATTTAGCAGTCCTTTATTATATACTCCATTCTTTCATTTTGCTATGTACTTTCCTATGGAGGATTTTTTTCCCTTTTGCTCAGAGCTGTTCCTTAGCCTTCAATAAGTCATCCATCAAAACTGGCCAGATACTTAAACCCATGGGTACCCGGACAGATGCACTGTCTATAGTTATGATATTGCCTACCTTCTCAGCTTGTAAATTCAGCAAAAAAGTAGTTATTTTCTTTTAAGAGTTAGGTAATGCCAACAATCACAAAGATACATGGCTGGTATTTTACATACGTATTTTACATATGTAACAAATGAGAGGGGCTTTGAATATACACATGCTACTTACATATTCTCACATTTAAAAATATATGTTTAAATAATTGTGTATGCACATGTAAGCATCCAGTTAAGAAATCTGACAGGCAACAAATCCTTTTTTGCACCAGTTATTCAGGCTCCAATTACTCAGCAATATTACCAATGCACAAAAGTGCCAGTGCCACTACTGCAACAAGTGAAGATGTGGGAGCATTGATTGTGAGAACCATAGTTCTGTGGTGCTGTCAGTGAGAACATGCCTTTATCCTTTTACCACCAGGAAGCACAAGAAGAAAGCTGCTTACAGTCACCCAAGCTTCATGAAACCCTGATCAAATGGTTTAATTCTGTACTACCAAGTATAGCCAACCACTCTGAACTACTAATTGAACACACTCTGAACTACTAGTATCATTCTGTGACTAACTATACACTATGCATATATGCATTAATATTCATATGCTAAATGTCTCAAGATAGAGACCAGGCTTTTTTTCCACAAATCAAGGAACTGGTGGGCTAGGTCCCATATCAAGTCAGAGATTTTTGAGGAAAGATTATCTTTTGTATCTTTTCTATTGTAGCATAGCAAAATATGGAAAAGGGGTTATTGGAAAAATAAGTGTAATAAACAAGTGGAGAAGGTTGTCTTACATAGCAACAAGCTCACAACTGTGATAGCCATATACTTTTATATCCTAGTTAGATTAATATACCATAGGTATATTAGGTATGTACATTAAGTATGTCAAGACAAGCTTTGGATGGACCTTTGATCTGTGAGCAGAAGCGATGTAAACTCTGGGATTATTTTTTTTTTATTACTATAAAAATGACTGAATTCTAGGCAGGTTCATGGTACAAATACCAGCAATAAGGAGTTTATGACATGCATATATATATATCTACTCTTTCACAGTATCTTTCAGCATTGTGTAATAGTTCTCAAGAAGGATAATTACAAAGATTAAAATTAAAAAAATAGATAATAGATAATTAATAAATAAATAATAAAAAAAATAATCTACCTTCTGGTTTCCACACAGTAGAAAATGACTTACAAAAGCTACTTCCAACCATAAGTTTAAGGGAAATAAAGCAAATTAAGGTGATGCTTTCAAACTAGTCTTCATTGGCTGTTTTGAGCACAAACCAACATATGCTCCTAGGAAGCCATTCACAGCTAGTATTTTTCCATTTAAAAAAAAAAAAAACAAACCAACACACACAAACAAAAACCAAACTTAGGTTTTTTTTTAATACTGTCAGAACAGCCTGCTAAATGTTTCATGAGCATTTATCACGTGATTTTGAAGATCAACAGGTACTTCCAGCTCAGTTTCTGCCAAGCCTGCAAACACATTCACACAACTTACTCCGAAAAGCTTTCCTCACTAACAGATCTGAAGAATTCCACCCACACTAAAGCAAATCTTTTAAAATGGTAAGACAGGGTAGGATTTGTTTCCTCCCTATTTATAACCATGGTAAATAGCTGATAAAATTTTGTTCTTGAGCTGTATATTCCACAATAATTTTGCAAGGTTGTCATGAAGCATGTAGGCACACAATGAAAGTGTCAGAGAATGTGATTTTTCCTTCCAAAACATATGGCATTTAATTTTACTTTGTGCACATCTTGAAACATGCATATAAGTTCTTTGGTATATATGCAAATTGTAATACAAATATAGACACTATTTTTAGTAATGTTTATGTTCTTCTGCATATTACCAGCACTTGTAGGCGGATAAGCCAAGCACAGTGATCGCCATGAAAATCAGCAGAATCTCCTTTCTACATTATGATTAATTTCCTATTATTATGCAGGAACAGGAGTATTTAAATTCTATCTACAAAAAGACTAATTATTTTCCAGTTATTTGTGTTCGTTTCAGCAGCTATCAGTTTACCCCATGTTTACTGCTACTCAATTACTTCATGAACAGGAAATTCAATACATTTGTATCAATTATTGTGATCATGAAATATTACTTATTCTTACTGTTACACTTTGCCAGGCAATGCTTTTGGCTCTGCATAATTATTAGCAGTTAGACAATAATTACATAACTTCAGTGAACAGTGAAGTCAGTTTATTCCTTTATTTTCTCTGACGTTTTTGCATATGATAGATTTCCATGTCTTGAATTGTCCTACACAGTCCATGTAATAGTGCCTACACAAGCAACTTAATAAGATGGAAAACACTTCTAATTTTATCCATTGCATATAGTTTCCCACCTCTGACATCAACTGTATTTATCAGTATATAGATTAAGAGAACAAGAGACTTACAAAAGCAGAATACCTACTCATCTGTTTTACCAACTAAGTTTTTTTTAAACCTCACATAGGATTTTCAAAACTTTTCCTTACATGAAAAGCAAAAATAAAGTTGAAAATATAGTTTCCAAATCCAAAATAAATGAAGCAATTTAAGATTACAGTTTCTTGAATCAGACCATGCAGACATCATGGTTTTCAACTCACTCTCATAAAATTTATTTTTGAGCTTTACCATGTATTCATAGCAAGAATAAGCTATGCTGGAAGTTTTATAGTGGAAAAAGAAAGCATCTTGCCAACTGACTAACCATTTACACCTCTGAGCAAGCAGTGCACTAGCAAAGAGGGAAGTAGTGGCAGTCAGAGCATCGTAGCATTGATCACTGATTCCCATTGCATCAAAACTGCATGCTGTCTTTTTAAACATTTTATTCAGTTGTCAGTGATATTTGACCAGACTGGGGCCATAACAATAGCAGCCACCACCACCACAAGGCTAAATATAAAGCAGCTTTTAACAAGGGAACACGCTAGAAAAACATATGCAGCCTAGAATTATAAGTAGAAAACATATAGTTGCAGATAGAGGAGACATTAGTTATACAAAAAACCTAAATGAGTTAAGTGATAGAAATATAAGGCTATGAGCACCTGGTATAGCACTGACATGGTATTGCTAGTTGCAATGTCATCATTAGACATTGTTCCTGGACTTGGGAAAAGTTTCTGAATTAGAATTTGGCTGGATTTGAACTACCACCAGCTGTGTTTCAGAGTCACATAAAAACACCTTATGTGCTTTACAAATACACTCACTAAAGCAGTCATCAAGTGTTGAAACTTTTTTTTCCCTTTAAATTAATTAGCAGCCATAAGGAATATGAATGGCACTTGAACAGTTAGCTTAAAAACTAAAATTAAGAGTTGAATAAAACTTAGCACTTTGTAAGGAAACATGATCCAGTGCAACCACAAGAATATTGAAACAAACTTGCAAACAAAATAGGATTCCCTCTTGTTGGGGAAAAAAACCCACAACACAAGAACACACACCAAAAAAAAAAAACCCCACAACACTTAAAGGCCCTCAAAATCCAAACCCTTGAATAGCTTCTAAAACCATAAAACTTAGAAAGTAGCCCAAGTTGTTGGACTATGTTTCAATAGCAATATTCCTAAACTAGCTCTGTCATTTTGAGTTCGTGTCCCCTCAGCTCCACTCAAGCTTTAACATTATCGCCATGCTCTACATGCTTAGGTGCTTTCTTGCATTACACATCAGTGGTGCTAATTTACAGTTGCATCTTTCTGAAACCTGCAGAGCATTTCAACATTGGTTTATGTAAGCGGGAAAGGTTGTGGGGGAAGACAATCTAATTCATTGAACATCTGTAATGGTTTAACCCCAGCCAGCAACAAAGCACCGTTCAGCCACTTTCTCACTCCTCTCAGTTGGGATGGATAAGTGAATCAGAAGAGTGAGAGTGAGAAATACTCATGAGCTGAGATTAAGGCAATTTCAACAAAAACTGCTCACACAAGCAAAGCAAAACAAGGAATACATTTACTACTTTCCATCATCAAGCTGGTGCTCAAATATTTCCAAGAAAGCAGTGCTCCATCATACATAATGGTGACTTGGGAAGACAAAATGCCATAATTCCAAATGTCTCCATCCTTCCTCCTCTTTCTCCCAGCTTTATATGAGCACCATGATATATAGTAAAGAATACCCCCTTGATCAGCTGTCACAGCCACATCTCCTCCCAGCTTTTTGTGCGCTCCCAGCTTACTTGCTGGCAGGGCAGTATGAGGAACAGAAAAGGCTTTGACTGTTTAGTAACAACCAAAAACACCACTGTGCCATCAACACCATTCCACCATTCTCATCCCAAAAATATACACTATACCAGCTGCCATTAAGAAAGTAAACTCTCTATTCCAGCTGAAACCATGACAGCAGGCTTCCTCTATATAAGACCATAAATAAACATGGAAATTCTACAGTTTATTTTATGTTCTATTACAAGTTCCTCTTGCAGTTCCTCATATTTCTCACATATTTAGCACTGTAACAGGTGAAGGTAGAAACAAAACTTTTAGTATAAAAGTCTTGACACCATAAGACAGTGCGATGCAAGCAGATCACAAAGGTAAAAATATGCAAAATAAAGGCTGTACAGACACAGTAAAATGCAGTTAAAACCAATATTGCTCCTTTTTTTCTTACCTTCCTTTGAAATGTAGTTTCAGGTCACCTACACTGACAATTTTAAACAAGCTACAGTAAAATTACAGCGGGATTTCAAAATTAGGTCTTAAGATCTCTTCTAAGACTTTGCCTTTCGTAAGTATTAGAGAGTCTTAATAACTTAGACCAAAACACTGAAAACTTGGAAGTTAAAGATTCAAGGTAAATCACTAAAATCTGTTGTGAATGTTTGGGGTTGGGGTTTTTTTTGTTGTTTCTTTCCCCCTCTTTCTGAAGCCCAAGATCAGCAAGATTTGCCATGTAAACATAAATTTGTACAAATCAGTTGGCTCCTTGAAAAAGGACAGCAATTTTACAAGTAATTTTCCCACCACTTAATGATTTATAAGTACTGGTGGGAAGAAATGAAGAAGATCAGATATTCAAAACAAAATAGAATTAATAAGAAGGATGAGGCACACTAGCATAAAAGCAACTGTGAAAAGAAGTCGCTATGATTGTAGGGATTTGTGAAGAGAAATTAAATGCAAAATGAAACCAGTTTTACAAGTAGATTTAGCAAATTATGATTTTATCACTGAAAAATCATGAATAGAATATCTGGTTCAACAACCACTAGTGAATGGCAATTCAAATTAGATACCCATCTGCATATAAAATTTTATTATTTAGCAAATTACTAGAGTAATAAATTGTCCTTTTAGTTTCAAATATAGTCTCTTACAAATTCTACATTATAATCGCCCTCATTGTTTTGTTCTCAAGAAATATCAGAAAGAAACTCTATTGACATAGTATTTTTTGTCTGAGCTGATAAGACAAAACCTCCAAAACTATATATAAATACTTCTCCTTCCAAATTAAACATACCTCAGTCTTTGTCCAAGTTTTTTTTATGATAACAGATGAAATCTGCTACAAGCAGCAACCTGAACAGGGGCAAGCTACCTCAAAAGTATCAAAGAGAGCTTTCCTGTTGATTACATCTATCATGAAAAAGTTCTTTAAATACCACTTTGTTTTTAGCATGTTCTACAGAATGTTATTGAAGAGTACTGGTCTATATTCTTTCTTTATTAAAAATTCATCAGGAATAATCTCATTTTCTGATGGATTCCTAATGCAAAGAACTTTAATTTACCTCTCATTAAATGTCAGAGGACTTTTCCATGAGCTCGAAGTAATTTTAAATAAATTTTTCCAAGTATGAATATAACTTCAAAAGCAGATGCATCATATCCCTAAAGATATCCAACCCAAGTAGTCAGACACTTGCCCAAGTGCCTTTCATGTTTCCTTGATATATTTTTACTGTATTTAACATCTGAGGTACAAAGAAGTATAAAGTGTATTTTTGGTAGTGAGGGAAAAAAGTCAAAGGTTCAGTTTATGCAAGTCAGTGTCATTTTGTCCTCAGTAAAGTAGCTGTGAAAATCAATGATAATATTTATATAACTAAAGAGAGCTGTATTTCTTTTGAGAACGATGTATAGATTAGCCAGATCACCCATGCATCAGACAGCAACTTGACCATTCTCCGATTTAGAGTATCATGGGTACTTTAATCTGAAATACTGCATGCTGGCTAAATCCAAAGAAATTATTCCAACCTTACTGTCTGAGCCTGCATCACAAACTTTTTATTCCTAAGACATTAGCAAGGAAGTACATTTATACTTCAGCCCGAGTCAGCAGCACGGCCTCCTGGCAAGGCACACCAAGAGCAACGTGGCTGGTGTTAACAGGAACCCAGCCAGAAAGCTGAGGGGAGAGACGAGTCCCCCCACCCTTACTCCGTGCTAGAGAGGCAACATTTAGAATACTCTATCCAGTTTTGGACCCCCGGTATGTGACAGATGTTGCACAACTGGATCACAGTTGTGGGGAGTAAAAGTCTTAATAACTTACACCACAGTATGAGGTGAGACTAACCCAAGCTTCTACCCTGTGGGAAGGAGCCCTTTGCAGAAACAGACAACTAGAAAACGACAGACAATGAACAAATTGAAATAAAAGATTGCGATATAAAAGATCCACTCTGGAAATGAATCCACGCGACTGGAATCTCAACTGACTCCCAGTGCAGTGCTGCTAAACTACAAGGGGGTTGTGTTGGTTCCTTACTACAGCTGTTTCCTTTCAACCTCTACATGTGCACATGCACACACATACCTACTAGTGTTCCCAATGAAGTGACACAAGGAGTTATACAAACAGATAATAATAGCCAGGGCCTATTTTGCAAGGGATCCAGACACACCACTGCATACTATGTTTTTACTCCAGATTTAATTCTCTTATGTTTTTCTCCTGGTACACATATTCAAGTCTATTCTCACCAGCAACAGTATTCAAGAATATAGCAATATAGTTATGTTATTTTGGCATTATCGAAGGAGATTAATATGTTAATGAACCAGACATTTGATCAGACTGATTACAGTACTGTCATTAAAGCAAGCTGGTGAATTAAGTTCATATAAAAAGGTGTGATACTCAGCCCTAAAGGATACTAAGGCCAATTCATTATAAAAACTAAGGCAAGTTCAGTTTGGATCAACAATTCACTTTTGAAACTTCTACTTCAAAACTTCAGACTATGCTGTAAACCTGAGACACGGACATTTTTCTACAAATTAAACCTAATTTGAGCATCAAAATAAGTTCCGGAATCATGAGAAGTTATTTCAACTACAAAATTGGCTATAAGTACACATTCACTTGGACTGGAGTTCAACAGCATCATATATTAGTGTAACTACAAGATCAAATTAGCTCATCTAACTCCCTCTGGACTCCTGGTAAATTTTGCATAGAATTAGCCCACATGCAGATATTAGCGGCAAGAATGGAATCATTTATGTTGAGTTATAATTTCATATAAGTATCCTTACCAATAAGGGGGATGGAACCCTCTCAACAGGCAAACAAGAAGGTTTGGTACCCTGGTTGTGAAGCAGTTATGTGCTACAAAAGCTCAAGTTAAATAAACCCAATTGCAGAAGGTAAGTGTGGAGAAAAAAAGTCATCATTACAAGGAAGGTCTATAAGGATGACACTGAATAAGTAAAGTTGTCTAACCATGCATACTTCCTTGATAAAGAGACAGTTATTATTAGATGAAAGACATCAACATTATATTGTTTCATTTTACAGCATAAGATTTTTCTGCAGTATGAGGGATCAGGACCAAATATATCTAGATCTACTGATACAAGAAACCCCAAATCTAATTTCTTAGATTTTCTATTGTGTGGGCTGAAATTGAGAAGAAATTATCTTACTCCCATTTACAGTCAAAATAAAATATTGGGAGCAAGTTATGTCAAGAAAGCAGCGGATGGTAAATCTTCCTAAAGCTGTAGCTACCACCTCATCTTGATGCTAACTAGACAGAGTTGTCATAGATTGCAGTGACTAAACAACTAAATAGATTTGTGAGAAGCAGCACAGATTTGTCAGGAAGCCAGACTCATCTATCCTACAATGATGAGAGAAAAAAAAAAACCAAATAAATCCTTTTTAAAAAATAACCCTTTTAAAAGAAAAATTGAGAAAAAAATCTTAATGTTACATCAAGCAGAAAGCAAGCACGAGAGAACTGCTTTCTTTAAAGATGCTTTCTCTTTTTTAGTATAAGACCCAGCTTTGTACCCTGTCTTTGGTTTAGTTCTGTACTTTTCTGCATATGCATCCACTATTTATTGTGCTCATAACCCTCATCTATTTCCATGGAAGGCCCTCTTCTTCTCATCTCACATAGTGTATCATATATGCTTTGAATAGGTTCTCCGTTATCACACGCTTATTTCTCTTTGACAATCAAGAGCTTTTTCTTAGTTGCATGTAAGTGTAATTCTAGGTATCTTTTCAGTTTGTAAACTTACAGTTGTTTTCTTAATGCAGGGTTACAACTATGTTTATGGAAACCATAGAAATAAAGAAGTTTGGACTCTTAATAATTTATCATTTCCTCTTGCCAAGTGGGCCTGCTTCAGAGCCTATCACACACTAGTGTCTTTTGTTTGCAATTCATTATGTTTACATACTATAGACTGTAGCACAGAAACAAAGAAAATGATAGGGGGAAAAAAAGAAGAAAGTCCACATTTTCCAAAAAGTCTTTTCATTACAGGATTAGTAGCTAGCTTCAAGAAATCGGACACATCATCAGCAAAACTGAAAAGGGAAAACTGATTCTTAGATTATTAATTTCTAATAAAAGCATTACAAGAACTCACAAAACACAAGCGATCCTAAGACCAAACCAATTGAAGACTCAAGGTTTGCTGTTGCGTGCCATATCAACTGGTTTGATGGAAGAATTCATTGACTAAGTAACAGTTTCCAGGACTTTGGTATCCATTTTCTGGACTATCCAGCTATTTTGTAAAAAAAAATACCCTTAAGTGCAATATAGACAGAAAATGATTAGACTGTTACAATGCGCGGCTGCAATAATGATGGAATTTGAAAACCACTGTCATGAACAGATTTATGCAATGTGAAATTTATGTATGTGAAAATTAACTTATACTTATGTTTAACTCGGGAAAACTTCTAGAAGCCTATTATGAGAATTGCTGGTTCTCCAAGGTACCTCCTGGGTGCCACTGGACAAGTTAGTAGCTCAGGAACTGGCAATCAACAATATCAATGCGCTTCCCAAAAACCTAGGTTTTTGTTGAAAATTCTACAAAGTGTTAGAGGAAAAATACATAAGAAACAGGTAGCTTCTTAAAGCTCCAGTAAGGCTTAGACCACAAGAGATAAAAAATTGTGGTCTGAACAGCTTTAGAAAAATCTTGCCATTTTTAGCCCAGTAACTTAAGGAAAACTTCTTTTCTTCTGCTGGCATGCTCCACAACCTTGACACGAATTAATGTTGCTGAAGGAACTGTACACAAGAAATTCACATTAACTACTTGTGTCTTATTTTAATACACTTGCCTGCTTTCTGAATCGAACCCAAGACAATAAAAACTTGCATATATTTGTAGTTTGTGCTACTTAACTTTCTCAGAAGAAAATTTTCTATTGCTTAATAACTGAATTTGTAAAATAATTAGATTACCGATTTTCCAAATGATAAAAAAATCATTAATATTATTAAACTCAGATTTAAGAATCATGGAATAGTTTGCATTGGAAGGCACCTTCAAAGGTTATCTAAATCCAAACACACTGCAAAGACCAGAAACATCTTCAACTAGATCAGGTTGCTCAAAGCCCCCTCGAACCTGACCTTTAATGTTTCCAGGGATGGGGCATCTACTATCTCTGGGTAACCTGCTCTTTTGTTTCAACACCTTTATTGCAAATTTTAAAATATTTGAAAATTAAAATTATTTTTTAAACTTAAAATACTTTAAAAATTGTGCTGCTGGGAAAGATGTCAAAGAGGAAAAAAAAAGGCTCTTCTCTTTCACAATGTACTACATGTACAAGAGTGCAAATAATCAAGGTATTCTTTGTGATCCATTAACTTTCCTAACTTAGATAATAATGAAGAGTAGTTACAGTCTTTGCTGTACATTCAATACAATGATTTGACAATTCTTCATTAATACAGATAACTGTAAATCTAATAATGTCTGAGGGTTGCAATCCCTCCCCATGAAGACAGGCTGAAGGAGTTGGAACTTCGGCCTGGAGAAAAGCAAGCTCTGGGGAGACCTTACTGTGGCTTTCCAATATATAAGGGACGCTTACATGACAAACTGAAAAATACTTTTTATCAAGGTCTGTAGTAAAAGGACAAGGGGCAACAGTTTTAAACTGAAAGGTGGTAGATTTAGACTGGATATAAAGGTAACCTTTTTTTCTTGGAGTTTTTCAGATATTTTTTATTATGTTTGGGTTTGGATTTTTTGTTGGTTGTTGCTGTTTTACACAAGAAGGGTGGTAAGACACTGAAATGGGTTATCCAGAGAAGCTTGTGATGCCCCATAATTGGAAGTGTTCAAGTTCTGGCTGGGCAGGGCTTTGAGCAACCTGCTGTAGTGAAATATTTTTCTGTCCATAGCAGGGAGATCAGACTAGATGATCTTTAAAGGTACCTTCTAATCCAAACCATTCTATGACTCTAGTTTAACTTTTTTTGTTTATTCAGCTCCTGTCAATATTCCTGTAGAGCACACTACATTGTGACTGTGCAGTATTTCCTGACCTCCTCCAGTTAATGGTTATGGTATTTTTATTCTGCAGCTAGATAACAAAACCAGTACACCCATAATCAAATTTGTTAGTCAAAAAACCCTTGCAAAGTAAGTTTTTGTTTTCACACAAACCAAAGAAAAATGCATTAGGCATGTCCTAAATGGGCTAACCCATTATGGCATCTGATTGGTAACATGGTTATGAGAAAACAACCAACATTTTCTTGATCTGAGAATCATTTGCCACTCATTGATATGTCTGGTAGCATGACCAGCTGTATGTTACCTACACAGAACTGTTCCTTTGACAAAAATAATGACATAAGCCTAAACTAGCCAAGTCTAACTGGATATGCTATGTAAAAAAAAAAAACACCAAAAAACCACCACATCTCCAAGTGGTATTCATTCTTGTTCAGGTACAAGAAGTCTTAAATAATTGCACAGAGAAACTATTTTGTGTTACAGAATAAAAGCTTTTTTTAAATTAAATACATCAATAGTGATGGCAGGGGGAAGTTATCTCTATAATTACAGCTGGACAAGTCATAAGAGACGGTCCTGTCCAATTCTGTACATTCCCCAGCACTGAAACAGATTTATGCATCCAGCATATTTCATTTTGCTCACCTTAATACAAGAGTATTATACATGGACTGACAATGTGAATCTTATTACGTGGAAAGCCTTGTATGACTACTTCATATCCAAACACAACATTGCTTTGCCAGTCTTTTTGTTTACCTCTGGGAAGGCAGAGATATTTGTTTCCCCAGCACTCCTTGTAAGTAGCAAACGCTGGCACAACCACAGCTGTCCCTCCTACTCAGAGCATAGGTTATTTCTGAAAGCAAGTGCTACTGCTTGAAACATGAGCTATGCTGAGTTACAAGCCACTCAATGCATAAAACAGTCAGGGGAATAATAAAAAAAAAAAAGGTAAAGTGAGAAATGCTTAAACATTTAAGACTCAGAATGTTAAAACCCCATTTTTACAGAATAAAATTTGACTCCCGAGGGAAGGCAAAAGGTGAAGAGTTGGAAAGGTGCAGACCAGGTACGAGATGTGCTCTCTCAGCAAACAGAGAAGAATCTCTGGAGACTGTTTAATTTGCTATGGCCTTCATACAATTATCAAAGCAGAAAACAACATAAAGCACATACATGTTTTTATAAACTATCATTAAAACTTGCAATTACATTTGGACTACATGCTTTCCTAGGCTGTCGTCTTTGAAGTATATTAACACAAATTATTGGAATTTGTGTGCTACATAGCACAGCTAGTCCAGGAATTCAACTGAAAAAAAAATTATGCTGCAAATGGCTGTTTGAATATCCAAGTGCAATGCATCTCAGATTTACATGACTGAGTAGGGAGATTGACAATATGGCCTTTTGAGATCTCTTCAAGACATCTCTTCCTACAGCACTCTCGCCTTCCTTTCATTATACGTATGATATCACCTTAAAGTAAATTTCTGAAAAAGTTTTCAAAGTATTTAATGAGATGTAAGAAGAAAAAAAAAGGTACTTTAAAGTGCTATAATACTAAGCTGCAGAAAGTATGCTTTGATTCAAACATTTTCTAGAAAATTCTAAAAAAACCCTCTATTAAATATTATAATAAAGTTCTCTGTAAAATTAAGTGCTCTAAGAATTTTACAGCTTCCAATTTTCATAAAGCCACTAGTGTCTGGAAGATGTTCAGAACCATATTCACCATTTCATGCACCATTTCACCCTTTCCAACTATGTTCTTAAAGACAGAATTTACTATTACCCATTTAATACTTGGAAGATGGCAGCACTGCCTCTTAATAAGTTGAGTTCCTGAAAATGCTGTATCTATAGCCATAGACACTTCTATTATATCTAAGGGACAGCAAAGCTTTGCCAGATCTGGTTTTAGTTCAGTAATTCACTCAAGTATAGGAAATGTTTTCTATTGGGTGGATGAGTTCTCTATTCATATAAAAACAACTTTTTAACTCCACGATGAAAGCCATGCTGGTGAAGCTAAACTCAATTAATTAAACCTAAGTTCAAGAGACAGTATGACAACTTTTTAGAAAAAAGACAACAGCAATATAACCCTCAAGTTGAGGAAAAATAACTGCCTATATACCTCACGGGTAGTCACAGATTGCCTGTTTTCAAGCTAAACTGCTAACAAGAAAACATATAAAGGTGCTGGAATAATGTCTAATTTGCAGTCAGTTAAGCTTTAAAGAGATACATATTGCTTCAATAAAACTGTAGAAAAGGAAACAGCCATAAAAATCCCTTGATCTGAACACTGAGCGCTTTGCTCAATTCTCATTTTGCAACACCCATCACTGCCTCTCATCCCGGCTTGTTGATAAATTGATATAAGTTAAGAAGAAACCCATTAATAAGCAACTACCAGAATATATGAATATTAAAATTACACCAAGACTCCAGTTTTTTGTTGACGTGAGACTCTTAAATTTTGAAAAGGTTCTAAATCTGTGAGGATTTAAATAGGATAACAGCTAGCTATTCTAACAACTTTTTCTCCCTCTGTAAAAATTCCACACTACCTCCTAGAAGAGGAGACCTGAGAAGCATAAATAAGATATTTAATTCAGATACAGGCTGGTTTTCCAAGACTTTCATCATGGCTTCTCACACCAATGGTGAGAGATAGGTACAGTTTGAAGAGGCAGTTCCATGCATCCTCAAAGCTACTGGAACATATCTCAGAGACCTGGGACCCACCTGTGAAGACTCCAAATCTCTACTTCCTCACACCAGCTAAATCCAATTAGCTCAGCACATAAAGGGCTTCCAGCAAATACTTTTGAATGCTTGTTTTAGCTTACACCTACTTTCTTATAAAATTATGTGCTTCCTTGTGAGTAACCAACAAGGAACCGACCACTCACCAACCTGTCAGCAAATTCTTACGCCCATCCCAAACAGACAAGAGAGTTCAATGTTTACAGTTAAACTAATGCTTTAGCACACCAGCTGACTGGCTTAAGCTTTCTGAATCTAGAAGCACTGTTTTTTAAAATTATTGCATTAGACAAAAGGGCATTTAACTAATGAGCTCCTTTTCCAGTGACTATCACCCTGTCACTGACCTCAGAGACCAAATACAACACAGCAAGACAAGTTCTGTCTGCAAGGCATACATCCTCATGCTCTCTTTCCCCTAATCGGTTGACACCTTTCAGAAAGGTCTAAATTCTGTGATAAAGAACATCTATCCCTCTCTCATGGCCCATTCAGCTTCATCTTGCTCAGACAGTGACAGGCAGTTTTGTGCACAAGAGACTGATCCCTTGTAAGCTCTGAATCACAGGGCTGTCTAAACTCGTTTTTCTGCTGACATTATCCCAGGCAAAACTTCTCCGTAGAACAATACTGTCATGCCAGAAGAACTCGACAATTAGGGAAACATAGCATGACCTTGTAAATAACCAACATGACAGATAGCTAGGGAAGAATAAAAAGAACCAAATAAATTTAATTCTTCTTTTCCATACTCATCTGTGAAAGAAAAGAACATGTCAGCCAATTCATACGAGCCTGCTACAGTATTAGTCTTCTGAAGAGCAACCCTTAAAAACAGAAGTCAACAGGATCACTTACAAAAAGTATTTTAAGGACAAAGTAAAGGCAAACAACATAATATTCTCAGCAAAATGATCTAACAGTAACTTGATTATTTCAATGCTGAACATCTTCTTTTCTGGAGACCTGCACACATTGCAGTCGGATAACAGTAATTCTCCATTATGACTAAGAACTAGTAAACACAACCTATTCATAAGGCATTATGGCTAGGTTATGTGATAAAGCTTATCTGCTCAGAAACACAATGGCAGGATAGGAAGCCCAAATAATACCCTGCCCATGCTGCTCCCAAGCCCATCCCAGGATCCATCAGCACATCAAAGGACCATCTCCACAAGCCCAGAGGGGCATAGGGATGCACAAATGCAGGTGGGAACCCAAACTCCCAGTAAATAAACCCTCTGTCTAGGCCCCCCTGTCAAGGCTGTCCCAGCCAAGCCTCAGCCCCATCATCCAGGCACAAAACCCATCAAAGGAGTCATCGGGAGCAGCTCCAGACATCACCTTTCAGACGAGGAGGGTTGCTGCCCAGGGGACATCCTGCCAGACGAAGAGGGGAAAAAGTGGTTCAGGGTCACAGGACTTATGGGATATTTACGGGAGGAACCAAAAGTGGGAAAAGGAACAAGAGTGCGAAAATAGAGGGGAAAAGGAATGTCAAGGCCTGGTCATATATCAATAGTTGGCTGGTCAGGACACTCATCCGGCCATGCCCTGTGACTGATAAGTCCAGCCTGCCCTGTTGTCTTATTAACCTGCGTTTTACCTCTTTCCTGGGAGAGGAGACTACGCTGCGTGCACAGGTGTGTAGGGGGTTGGAGAGCCTGCGTGCCCGTGGTGCCAGTGACTGAAGCAAGAGGGGCGAGTGAGCATGTGATCATTCACAAGGATCAACACAGATGAAATGGTGAGTGGGTGAAGAGACCTGGGAGGAAGGAGGTAGGAGACAGCACCCAGAGCTGCCCTCAAGGGCTACAGCAGAGGGGAGTCAGCTGTGGGACCAGGGAAGTCCAGGTCAGTTCAGGGTGGGGGGGAAGGTGGCGCAGGCACACACATATAGAGTCTGTACCAGCATGGAATGGAGCTCCAGCCTCAGGTGCTAACAACTGGCGAGTCTGAGATCCAGGGACAGCTACCTGAAAAAAACCGAGCCAAACTGCTGGAGGGATCCACCTTTTACATATATATAGACACATACATATGTTCTCACCCATGGACTTCCATCCTGTCCAGCAAGATAGGGAAGCAGGATGAGACCACTGGTGCACCATCCGCCTGACCCGTGTGACTGGCCGTGGACATGCAGTGTGTGCTCCGTGTGTGCCATCTTCAGCCTCACTCCTAGCTGAAGCCATGGAGCTGCAGCAGCCTCACCTCACCTCTGAGGCTATTATTGTCCTCTAGTAGTTCTAAGATTGTTTTTTTTTTTTAATTTGGGAATACGACACCTTATAAACAATACTGATAAAAATGAGGGTGGGTCAAAGATCATCGCATCTAGAAATCAGAAGGAAAATATTCTAAGTATAACACAAGTGCTGTATGATAAAATCCCAGGATTGTAAAATGACATGATCCCACCACCAGGAGGAACACACTGCAGTCATTTTTCCTTGAAGAACTTTTTTGAAGAGCACTGTTCAGCACTCATCATACTGAAGATGTAACTTCCGGTGGTAACTTTCTGAGTTAATTTTGATTTACTTTTTTTTTTTGTCAGCTCCTTTAGACCACAGATACCATTTATTTAATAACAAAATAATCTACTCATGCACTCTGTTACTTTCAGTACCAGAATACAGATTCCTGCCCAGCTCTAGGACTCGCAGATGGTGAGAATTCAACTTTGGGAGACAGTGAGCATTCTCCCCTTCCCTCAGCCTTCCTAGCGGTTCCTAGCACTTAACTATTAATAGATACATACACAGACAGATGGATGAAAAGACTCTAACCAGAGATGAAATACAATCAGATATCAAGCTGAACATCAGTCTCAACAAATCTAGCGATAAGACAGAAGAAAAAAATAGAAAACTTTAAAAACCACAAAAATGTATAGATGCATAAGATAATGTCTGTACAAACTGAAGGTCTTCTAATAGTCAGTGATAACTATCTACACATTAAGTAGCAATATATTTCCCAGCTCCTGTCAGCCTATTTTAGGATGAAGTCCTGCCCTTAGAAGAAGTTGCACACACTGTTATCAGTGAGCAGCAGTAGTGTCTGTCTATACAAGAGCCTCTTGGATTTTCTGCTTCTGTTCCAAGGTACAAATTCCTGCTGATGCTGCTTCCAGTGTTACCAGGCATGACAATTTCCTATTTTTACAGCAGGTAATTACAGTCCAGACCAGTGATTCTGAAACATATTTAGCTCAATCTTGGCATTTGCTGTAGTTCAGTCATAACCCCTGCTGCCAGCATGCACCACTGGAATGGGATTCATCCAATAAAACATTTATCTGAAAGGTTTCAGGTGTACCCACAACACTTTCTAAAAAATAAAAATGGGGCTTTTTTTTTATTATGCAGTCCTTCAGAAAAGTCTTGAAACATGGGGGCTTCTTAGCAATTCTTTTCCCACTAGTTCTCTCAATTAAATTGCTTGTTCCACTGAACTTCTTTGTGTATTTTGATAGAGAAGCACTTGCTCTTTGTAGATTTTTCAAATAATATTATCTGTATGTTGACAGGAACGTATCTTGAGAAAAGCAGGAGAGAGAAACAACCTATTCCCTGATAAACAGTTTTTTACATATGCTCTAATAAATGAAGCAATAATCATCCCTCTTCCATGTTAACAAACCAAATACATCATTGTGGACAGACTTTTTAGCAGGGTCTATTGCAATAGAAGGGTAATTATTTTAAACTAAAAGAAGAGATTCAACTAGATATTAGAAAAAAAAAATTTTACAGTGAGGGTGGCAAAACACTGGATCAAGTGGCCAGAAAGGTGGTACATATGCTATTCCCTGGAAAGATTCAAGGTCAAGTTGGATGGGGCTCTAAGAAACCCATCTAGTTGAAGATGTCCCTGCTCATTGCAGGGAGGTTGGACTAGATGACCTTGAAAGGTCCCTTCCAACCCAAACTATTCTATGATTTGCAATATAGCAACTTGGTTTGAGCAGTTTTCCATTGTTTCACTTCCATAGTTTTAAGAAACTTTTGTTTGCCCTCCACTACCAAGTACATGCTCATAGCTAAAAATCAAAACCCCCACTTATGAAGAGCAGAAGGCAATACTATAATCCACTAAAAGAAGTTCAGTTTGTTTTTTACTTGAGCTCAAATCTTACTCTACTAATGCTGCAAGGGTCCTGCAATTAATATGAAGCTAGTGTATGTCTGCATAGACCTCAAATATGCTCTGGAACAAGCCCCCCTCATTTGCCACACTGGGGGGCACAAGCTTCTTTCCACATTCTTCGTTGGCGTATATATATATATCCACCCACACTTCCCAAGCACTTCAGAACCCATTTATTTCCACAGTGACAGCGAATACTCTTTCACAATGGGAAGAATACTTCTCTATTAAATAGATTGGGAATTGAGATACAGGAAAGCTAAATGACTTACCCAGCACTACTTGGGAAACTTATGGCAGAGCAAGGAATTTAACCAGCTTAACCTGGGTTCCCAGCAAAATATATTGTATGATAACTATTAATGTAGTTTGCAAGTCCACAAATGGTACAAGTTTAAAAGGATGAACTATTCAAAAAATCAGATGTTTGGACATTTCCAATAACGTGCACTAACTTTTTAAGAGAAGTGGGTCAGAAAGTTAACATGATCACACTACAAACAAGAGCTAGTTACCATTTCTGAGGTCGAAGGTTTTTAACAACAGATAAAGATGAAAGAAGTATTAGTAAGTCATGCACTCTGGTCACCCTAAAGGACAACACTGAGGTGACTTCAAACATACTAATTCTTGTTAAACTTTAGACCTCAAGTTAAAAAAGAATTAACATAAAAATTTGCATGATTTTATTTTTCTTTTGAGATTTTCCAGAAACCTAGCACGTTTCCAAGCTTTACATCGAAGTCAATGTCTCATACATTTTTTTTCACACCAAAGAACACAGACTTTCAGCACATAGAAGAATAGCCTGGAAAGAACTCCATGATTTACTACACAGAAATAATTATTGCAGTGAGAGAAAAATATATTACAGGTTTAAAAAAATAAAAACCAACCTTTAATTCAAGAGCAGGAAGTTTGCTGTTTCTACGAGGAAAAACACATACATAAGGATTATAATTTAAGAATGCTTTTTTGCCTCTACAGAGATTATCATATTCCAGACATGTTACTGACAACATACACACACTGTATGCTCCTATACTGATTTCATATACATCTTTGTCTTTGTGCAAGATGTAAAAATAAAGCCTTATGCAGGGGTTTACAAATCTAGTTATTGATATTCTCTAACAGAAGATTGTAAAAACTGCACTTTTATCTTAATAGCATGCTCCCAGAAGCCCTGAAAGGTAACAAACACAAGCTATTACAAGCACCTTTGAACCAGAATTATGGCCACTGCAATGTCAGTATCTCTTAGGACAGAGAGTATCAGGGAAAAATAACATCTATGGGAGAAGGACTCATTGTTTGAGAGCTAGTGGAGCCTTTGCAAGTTACAAACTAATCAGAATAATTCCCAGACAACACGCTGGGATATTTGCATTGTCAGCTGGTTATTATGATTTATTGGAAAAATAGGACACAGACATAGCAGTACAATAGAATCACACTGTGATAGCTGTAGTAATCTCATTATACAGCTTTTGCTTTTTCAACCCAAATTCTGCACAGCTATTGTTTTCCTTTTCTCAAAGCACACAGGACAAGAGGAAAAAAAATTAAAGTCTCAGGTGTTTGAATTCATAGCTTTGCATAGCCTCTGCTTTTTGAGTTGTCTTCCTTTATTTTTTAAAAATGGAACACTTCAGCAAATCCAGCATCCAAATACTGCCCTAGAAGAAGTCATGACATTGAAACCATTAATAAAGTTTCCCATTGCAACTTCTATGTCTCTCTAATGACAGTTAATGCATCAGAGCACTTCTTTAATTTAACATACGATAACTGCTCACATCTCATCACCTATTCAGGTTTTCATTTCTGAAAAAGGTGATCCACCTTTGAAATGTTAAGCCTTATTTGATTTTTATCTCATCATCACAAAATAAAGATGTCTTTCACATTTTTTCAGATAGCCTGATACCAGATATCCTTAAAGGTGGAGGTGTTTGTTTAGATTTTTTTTTGGGTGGAGTGGGGTGTTTTCGTTTAACCAGGTTTCTACCAGAATTCTAAGAATTCTACAATGACAATCAGCAGCTGTGAGACTGTACCACTATATACACAAAATAACTATTTATATGGTAGTATTACCTGCAGATCCTCACTCACACTTGGGGTTTTTCTTATACCACTTGCTGAAGAGTCACAAAAAAGGGCTTTATACTAAGAGAACTTTAAAAAGAAAAATAACAGAACTGATGGAAAACGCTTAGAGATTCATGTGAAACTCATTAAATTTTTTGTGTTTCTAATTCATTGTCATCACAGCCATTACATTCCATGAATTTGAAAACACATTCTTTGAGATCTAAACCCCACAGGGTACAGAACTGGTCCCAAGACAGTTTTGGAAGTTATTAATTTTAGCAGCAGTCTGCTCTAAGGAAATATCTTGGAAGCCCCTTCTAGCTCAAACCGTGTGGACCACAGTCCATAAAAAATGCTGAAGCAAAGGAGATAAACCTCTCTTTCCTTTCCCTTCTCTCTGTAAAGAGCAAGGTGGTGATCACATACAGAATGGTGCAGATTGGTGCTTTGTCTATCCTCGTGCAATCATTGTGCCACTCGACATCAACAAATACCACCAGAAATAGGCACTTGTACACTGTAAGGATGAAACCAAGCATTTAGGCAACATATAAACTGAAGTATGTAAGAACAACTGCAAAAAATGAACTAATTAAATACTTTATACTGTAATTCAGCTGAAAAAAATGGTAATTAAAATTAATTTTAAGTTCTGAGAACAATGTTGTGTTTTTAAGTTACTTTTTGTGACTCAGATGTGGAAGGGACAGTCTACAGGCTTTACATTCCATGCATTTTACTATGTGAAAAAAGTGCCATGAATAGACAAGTCATCAGAAGTCATCAAGTAGGAAAGGAATCAACCATCTATTGACTGCTTTGAAGGCTTCTAATGAACACTGCTAGCAATCAATCGCAACTATATCAGTTGCGGAGATCAGTGCTGAATATAAAGAAAAAAAACATGGTCAAAACAGGATGTCCGTCAGGGACAAGGCTGCAGCGCATGCCTGGGATAATCTAAAACATTATACTCCACGTTTACAGCATTTCCTTCTGGAAATGGGATGCCACTCCTTCCATTCATAATTACAGAAACATTGTAGACTTGAAAAGTATTTCCACTTGTGAAAAAAAAAAAATTGGCCACACACTTCGAATCAGTAAAGGCGCGTTCATGCACTGTCGCGGCAGATAAGCATTTGGTGTGGGGTGTTGCTTTTCATTTTCTTGTGAAAGCCAGTTACAGCTATTAGATCACTCCCTAGGAAAAAGAGAGCTTCCAGATATAAAGTGTAAAGATTCTCTTAAAAAGGAAGTGCTTATGGAACATACCTCCCAGTAATCCTATCTCTAACCGCACGCACAGCCCCTCACACGTTTCTGTGCATCCACAGCAGAAAGCAGACGCTCTCCATTCACTCAATGTGGGATGAACACTTAAAAAAAAAAAAAAAAGAGTTCTGAATACAGCAGGCTCCAGATGTTTCAGATTGCTGTGTAGGTACAGGGCGAGGCTATTCAGTTTCACAGCAAGAAAGCAAAATACAGTAAATTACCTTGCCAGGACATCAAAGTGGCACAGATTACTGCTCTTCCATAATCATCAGATGATTAAAGAGCATTTACCTCATTAAAACCTCTTACAAGGGATTGCCATTATCCAGCTCTTCATTTACTCATTAAGCTACATCTAGGTTTTTACTTCTCTAATTGCAATTTGATACAAGCTCTTTAGACCTAAAATGATTTTTAAGAAAGGAAAAGGGCTTTATCACCTACCAAGTAAAAATATTAAGAGACCCTGAATTTAAAGCTGCATAATTGCAGTGTAAGTTGTGTTTAAAACAGTCCAACAGTTTATTTAAAAAAAAGAAGTGGTCAAAACAAACAAACCAAGATTTAAAAAGCTCAGCAGGGACAGAATTTAGGCCCAGCAACCCAAACCCGCCTCTTCAGTTGCAGGCTGCCAGCAGAGGCGCTGTTGGAGAGCGGTAACGCAGGTAAAGAGTTCAAACGCTTTCTCCCTCACGAAACCAAGGGCTCTCCAGTATAACACAAACGACAACTAAATTTGTGAAACAGGAAACGTTCCTTTCCTCACCAAGAAAACGTATTGACACACACAACCCAGTTCATACAAAATACAGGGGACAGGAAGCACTGGTGCCCCGGTGCCGGGGCGGTGCCGCGCGGCCCCTGTGGTGAGGGCCCGGGGCTGCCCCGTGCCGGACACAGCCGGTTCCAGCCGGCTCCAACGGCCCCACCGCAGGGCACAGCTGAGCCCCTCAGCCACGGGCGGGCGCCGCGGGGAAAGCCTGGCTCAGAAAGGGCAAAACGCTGCCCGGCAGCCAGGGCTGAGGGAAACCGGGGGAGAAACGGCCCTGCCGGCCCCGAGGGGAGAGCGGGAGGAGGGGAGGAGGGGCTCCGGGCGCCCCCGCAGAGCTGCCCCTGCGGCCCCGGGAGAGACCCCGGTGGGGCAGGGGTTTCCCGGCAGCCCCTGGGAAGGGCCCGGGCTGGAGCAGGGAGAAGGGTGAGGAGGCGGCAGCGGCCTCCGGAGAGAGAGGAGCTGCTGTGGGCTCACCGCAGCCCCGCACAACTCTTTGCAGTGCCGTGTGGGGAGGGGGTAGAAGGACCTGGAGTGAGGTTATGCCCAGGGAAGGGCAGGGGAGAAAGAATTTTCTTGTAAACTTTGTTTCTTACTACTCAAACATATTTTGTCAATACAGTACTTTTCCTCAAGTTGAGTCTGTTTGTTTTGCCCGTGATGTAATCATAAGGGATTTCCCCCCCACCCATGTCAACCCACAAGCTTTTCCTTCTTACCACCTCCTCCCAGCATGGGGATGAGAGAGCAGCTTGGGGGGGGGGGTGTCTGGCACCACAACAGGATGTTCAGATCCCTGCTGTGCTTACCATCTAAAACATTTTTTTCCCCCCCTCTCCAGAAGTGTAGAGATAGTGTATCTTTATTCTCCAGAATAAAGATACTCTTAATTTAGCACCATGCCATGGGTGTAGCCAGGCATCCACATTCAAGAGTTCTGGTCCAGGTAAAACACATTCCCCCTGCTCCCCCAAATTATTTCCCTTTGCTTGCAGTTAATTTATTTTTTTCACTGTATTCAGGTACTATTCAGATATTAAAATGGTGTTGGTAACTTTATCTACATATATGCAAATAAGACTAAATACAATTAAGACAAAAATGTAAGCTTGTAAGCAAAACCATTAAGTTAAAAGGCCTTTCCAGCAGAAGACTGTGTATGACATAGACGTATCAACTTTTTAAACACAAGCACTTGCAGCAAGATACTTCCAGCAGAACAATACAAACCACTTCAGTTGAAGCCAAGCTGAAATTCTAACTCTAGCAAAAACACATTCCCGTTATTATTTTTTTAACTAAAGATATTCCTTCAAGATTAATTTGCCAAAATTATTCAACAAATAAAATTTTAATAAGTAGTTAGCGTGGAAGTGCTTTTGAGTCAACATGAAATACTTTTTTCCTACTATGCACATGAATGAGGCTATGTATGACTAAAGTTGTTAAGTAAATCACATCATTTACATTGCCCCTTTTGTATTATTATGTTAAGTTTTGGCCTTGCACTTAATTACCCTCCATTTTATCTTTATTTGACTGTATTCACATTGCGTTTGGTTTTCCAAATGGATGCGTACTCTAAATGCACAATTACCTATAAAGGGCAAAGACCAGGAAAAAAGAGAAGTTACTGAAGACACTTGTTTTCAGCAACTTCTCCTGAGTGTAGCCTCACCATGTTTCTACAATAGAACGCTAAGCCTTCCATTGTGCATTTCAGATGCTGGCCAAGAGTACTTTTCTCAAGTATTAGTGTTAGTCAAGTATTTCTCCAGTATTGTGTTAGTCTTCAAGTCACTAGGTTAAAACCAATGACTTAATATCAGACTAAAAATGTTTGATCTGGAGGAAAAGAGAGTTAAGTATCATGTGACAGGAAAAGGCTGAGAACGAACTGCAGTATCAAACATTTAAAAACAAAACAAAAAAAACATGCTGAAAAGAAATCTGCGTAATGTCCTTATGGAAACGCTTAAACTGCTTGTGAAAAGCAGGGAAAATAATAATGCAGTACCTATTTTTAAATAATGCTGCTAAAAAAGAGCCTGGAATTTACAGCCTGGTGAGATTTGTCCCATTACTGAGTAAACTGATAGAGAATCTAATTAAAGATAGGATGGCAGAACAGTTGGATAACTATGACTTGAAAGACTCAAGCCAGCATGGCTCCAGTAAGGGGAGGAGGGGGACGGGGGAGAGCAATCTCAGGCCTTTAACCTAATAGAAGTGCTCTGCAAACACACACAAACAGGGGAGGGGGAGTAGATGAAGGTGGGTTTAATTATATTATTTTTGAAAATTGAAGTTAATTAAATCTTTCCTAAAGGACTTAATTTTTTTAATTACACATAAGAATATTAATTATTTAGCTTTATGTCACCAGCTGTGTACTATGTAGCTTTCTAAAGGGGCAAATATCTTGATTTAGAAACTAATTAAGCAATCGGAAATAATGTTTAAAAATTATTCTTCAAAACAACCACAGATATTTTTAACTAGAAAAATCTCATGGGTCTGTGCAGCTGATGATTTGGAAATGGAAATAGCTAGTGAATGGATGACGTTTTCTAATGACGCTACGCTGTTACTGTTATAAAACATTATGGACAACCTGGTTTAGTTGGGGGTGTCCCTGTGACTGCAGGGGGGGGTCGGACTAGCTGACCTTTGAAGGTCCCTTCCAGCCCAGATGATTCTATGATTCTATAGTGATCTGGGAGAAACCCAAGATAGAATTGGGAGCTTATACCTTGAGACTAGGCAAGATGATTGCAGGTAAGATCTACCTTGCCTGTTACTGAGTATGAAGATTTTCCCAGTGAACATAAGATTAGAAACCCCCATTCTTGAATTCTTCACAAGAAGTTGTTTTGTGTTTTTTTGTGTTTTTTTTTTTTTTTTTTTTTAAACACAAGACTTGGAGTTCACCATAAACTTTAATGAAGTGAGTTGTTGGATATTCGGAATGCAAACGGAATGTTTGGGTACATTGAACAAGTTAGTTCTACACAGAGTCAACCTAGAAGAAATAGGTGAACATCAGCAAAACAAAGTATCAGAACAACTGTCTGGTATTTTCAAAATCATAAATGAAATTTAAGATAACCATTCTCCACCTTACTATTTCATCTATTCCATACAATGACTAGAATTTATTAACTCTCCTCCTTCCTATATTGACATCCAAGTCATTTTTGAGCACAGACAGAAATGTAGCATATTGGAGGACACAATAGAACGGTTTACCACTGCTAGCTCTGACAGTTTGCCAAATTTTAGTCTAGCTCAGATATGCCTAAACTACTTATTGTGACCACAGGAGGACAGAGAGGAGATCTGGAGGAAAGAGAAAGCCATTCATTTCTTTCTCAGAAATAACAAACAGATTAACTGCACATATGGGAACATTTTAAAGCTAAAGCTTGCACACAGTGAAGTGGGAACAAAGAGTATTCTTCCAAAACTTCTGTAGAGATTGGGGAGGTAAAAGAACAGAGAGAAAGCTACTGGGTAAAGGCTGCAAATAATCTGCAGATGTTGCCACTGTCAACCAAGTAATTTGGGTGTGAAGAGTAATTTGTCTCCTGTACACTCACCAAAGCAAGCAGGAAAGCAGCAGGGGCTGACAAGGTTTTGGGGATAGTGAGAAAGTCAGAAAAGCACTAATCCACAAAAAGATGCCCTGTGGTAAAAGTCCAAGAAATAAGAAAGGAGCTGGCATTCATAGCTCCAAAGAAGAACTTGCTCTCCAACGCACATCAGAATCATGATGAAAGGAAAACATAGAACCAGGAAAAGCAAGTTCCCAGGAAATACAAATTAGCCGAGGCTGGAAATGAAGTAACGCTCTATGTTCAGACAAGCTTGGAACTGAATTAAGATTAAATAAACTACTTGCATCAACAATTAGAACTGAGAACACACATAAAAATTCAATAACAAAGAGAATAATTAGGGAATTGAGTCTTCATTACCGATTGCCTGAAGGTTGCCAGGGAGTTCCAAAATATTCACAGATACACTTTTCTCAACAGGTTTGTGCTTCTGGGCAGGGCATGTTGGCTTCTTGGAGGTCTCCAGCAAGTAGCGGAGGCTTCTGGGTCTGTTTTTTTGTTTTAGTTCCCCTACCTGGTTACCTCAAGTCAGAATTTTTTAGTTTCTTCAGGATTTTTTTTGTTTGGTTGGTTTTGATTTTGTCTTTTAAAGCTTTGGAATACTTTTCTCCCTATCTTCCCCCACCCCACCTTTCTAATTTCAGTGTGTCTTCTAATATACTTGTTTCTTGGGTTTCTGTAGTATTAGATAGAATTCTCATTTTCTTTACATAGTAGAATCCATCTGGTCTGCCTGAGGAATTTGGGAGGTATAACAAACAGTATTAAGGTGCTCAAGAAAATATTTGGAAACACCTCTTTCTGTGATATGTTAACCTACAATTTCTGGATGTTTTAAACTAGACTAAGCATCTTCAACTTGGTGTTTGGTAGCTCTTGAATAATTTATTTCATGATCTTTTCTGATAATTCTGTGCAGTCCATGCTCTTCCATGATGATTGCTGCCAAGATCCCCCAGTTTAATTGCACTTTGCAATGACATATGTCTTTCTGTTTGTTCTATATTTGCTGTTTATTTTTTTATATATATTATTCTTTGCATCATGAGACATGTAAAAGGAATATAAAGTGATTAATGCAGGTTCATTCATCATTTTATAAGCCACTAGCACATTTGTCTCTTCCCCAATTTTAAGATTTAGTTACTTAATCTTTCCTTCTACTGAAGATATTGAAAAAACCCTCCAATTATCCTTGCTGTTGCTATGAATAGCTAGGGAATTGAACGATGAACTTAAGCAGCAAACACTAACTTCTTGTTTCTTATGCTTTTAGGAGTGAGAGAAATATTTTTAAAATCGAGTTAGGGAAAAGTCAAACTCAAATTAGCTGACACCAGTTAACAGCATATTATTCTGAAATATAGATGTGTTCCAGGAAGCAAATTTTTCTGTTGATTTCAGAATACTTATAATTACTTTTTAAAAATAGAATGATAATACTAATGTGTTGCCAAAACCATATTTTTTAATCAATGTCACTGAGTAAACTCTATAGTGATCATGGCTTATACATAAACGGTATAATTTCAAACAAAGTGCAGTTTATATAGAGTAGGTAACTCCATATGGAAACTCCTCTTAGTAAGATCTATCAACAGACTAATGAAACATGAACTGAATTGACCTAACCTACAACAAACAAGCCTCTGCTGAGCTGAAACCAGTAGTCAGCTCTTATATTTTCCACTGTTTCCTTAATTTTAAAGTCAATTAAAAAGGTTAGCATTTTTTTTTTCATTTATGTCACCAGATTCTTCAGTGATTTGTCTGGGAAGTAATATGTATCATTTAGTAACATTTGCATTTCACATATAAACCAGTGAACTGAATAGAATTTAATGATTTAAAGCATCTGCAGTAGCAGACCACAATACATTTCTAACCATCAGAAAACTATTTTGAATTACTCAACATCGGAATTTGATCTTTTTAGTGGAATAGTCAATTCTGCATTTCCAAAGGCCTGTTACTCTACTCCATCTCAAGTGCAAGACAGTCAGTGGATAATGTGCCTTTATGCCCTCAGAGTACAGAAACCCAAGAAATGTTTAAGGCAGAAAAACTGAGAAGGGAGAGTACCAAAAGTTTACAGAACTCTGAATGAGGTAGTCAGGTAGGGGAACTAAAAAGAACAGACCTAAAAACCTCCAGCACTTGCTGAAGGCATCCAAGAAAGATGCCTTCAGATCTCCCACAATCTCAAGAGTTGAATACAACTGTCTTTCCTGTCTCCTTCCAAATTATGAGTTGCTTCACTTTTTAAAATCACTAGATAATTCTGAAAAAAAAAAAAAGTCTAGCCATGGGGGGAGGAGACCAGCCTGGCTGAACAAAGAGACAAGTCACTGTTCAGGGAAAAAAGGAAAGTTTATGTCCTTTGCAAAAAGGGACAGGCTACTCAGGAAGATTATAAAGGTGTAATAAAGTCATGCAGGGAAAAGATTAGAACGGCCAAAGCTCAGCTAGAACTAAACTTGGCCCTGGATGTTAAAAACAATAAAAAGAATTTCTATAAATATATTAACAGCAAGAGGACTCAGGAGAAGCTCCACTCTCTCCTGGATATGGGAGTGACAAAGGATGAGGAGAAGGCTGAGGTACTGAATGCCTTCTTTGCCTCAGTCTTTAGCAGTGGAGTGGGGTGTCCCCTGAGCCAGCAGTTAGGGATGGGGAGCAGAATGAAGCCCCTGTAATGTTAAGGGAGATGGTGAGGGACTTGCTCCAAAACCTTGACA
>BJBW01000346.1:237481-336977 GCA_004320125.1 Scolopax mira | reverse complement strand
GTAAACATAGTTCTGGGGTTTAACAACATCAGCTTAAGCAAAATGGTTTGGTATTTTTCTTGTTTTAACCAAAACCCCAGATTTAGAATAGGCAGATCTTTGCTTTACACATCTAAAAATCAAATATATTTTCAGTAATTTAGTGAGAAAAATAAATTTAAGTGTTCACGCTGCCCTAAATAAGTAGGCTTTAATCATGTAAATAATCTACTTACATGTTATTTCTCAGTCAATTCACATATATACATATATTAGTGTAGAAACAAACAATGACAATCTAAGATTATATTCAATTCACAGCATAGAGCACCTCATTATTATAGGAAAGAAGTCATTAGGTGCTTCAGCTAACAAGTAGTTCCTCAGTCTAGAAGGATGCTACAGATTTTGCTCCTCTGTTGCTTGCATATCACTGCTGGTGCTTCCTCTTCAATTCTCTGCACCCACCCAGCTGGCTACAAGCCCTCTCCCAACTACTCAGTCCCAACACTCCTGCATTAGCTCTAGTTTTTGTGCTGAAATGGGTCAGTGCAGTATAATTCATCAACACCTGAGCAATCGCAACTGAATTAACATGGTTCAACTGGCACATTCCCACGCCTTGGCAAGAGTGCTAGCGTCATTACGGAGGAGAGGAAGAGTAACATTCCCTGACAGTTCAGAGCTTAAATACTAAGTTCGTCCTCATTTGCACAAAGGATAACATCAAGATATCTTATTTCAGATTCATCTTCAAATGCCAAATTAGAACTTGTCCTCCACCCCCAGCAATGAAGGAAAACAAACCCCCCAAGAATCAGCACTGTAAAGATGCTCCCAGCACTTAGCCATGGACTGCTTTGTTTATTATTTTTTTTATTGATGTGAAGTGTTTTCTGATTCGTATTATGATACAGGTTATTTAAACACAAACATTATAAATAACTTTGAAACAGTTAGTCACTGTAACTAAGGCAACGAGTCTCCCACTCAATTTCCAGAAATAGGAATAGAGGAATAGAGGTAAGAACAAAATAAAAAGTTGGCAGAAGCAAGAAAGCAAATGATCGAATATTAGTTTGACCTCAGGAAGGCCCAGCTGACTAGAGAAAAATAAAAGGTACAGCAACTGAGAAACAAACCAGCTGCTAACAGATAAAGTAGAGGATATGAAGTGTGTAATACCAGAGAGAATTGATTTCAGTCATCATGTTCCACAACCCATTTCAGTGAATGGAAACAAGGGCAGAAATTTGGGAATGTAACAATCCACATCAGATGACAGATTTCTAGTTCAGAGTCTCAACAACTACTAACTAGTGTTCTACAGGAATCATTTGACTTTTTTGTGGGTGCTAAGGAAGTCACTTCTTCAGAGGCAAGCGCACATTTGCCTCAGTATTTTTCCCCCTGATATTTGCTTCCAAGTAATGGTCACAAACCTTTGATGTTATCTACATGAATAGACCTTTATACCCTCACAGAAGGCCAGTGAGTTAACAGGATCTGCCATGAGGATCTGACTGCAGAATCAAGGCTTGCTTTGTTTCTCCCCCACCTTTTTTTTTTTCCTCCTTTTTTCTTTTTTTTTTAAAAAAAAAAAAAAGTTTATTTTCTTCACTGAGAAGAACTACTTGTTCACAAGTCAGAAGTTCCCAAGTTATCAAGAGGGAATCTGATCCCCCAAACCAAACACGCGGTAGAACCAGGTTCTCTCAACATGTTCTAATGGAAGGGCTGGTAATTACTTCGTATAACAAGATAAATGGAGTTCAAGTTACTCAAAGTTTTCCATCAATTAAAGAAACTTATCTTTTCAGTACATGTGAGTTCTTACCCTGGGAACACAAGAATTAACAGTAAGACTTAAGGTACGATAAATATTAAAGCTTCCTAACTTAGTTATCTGTTTACAGTTAAAACAGATTAGATGTAAATTTTAGGAAGAACACCTGGTGAACA
This sequence comes from Scolopax mira, assembly GCA_004320125.1. Classification (NCBI taxonomy): domain Eukaryota; kingdom Metazoa; phylum Chordata; class Aves; order Charadriiformes; family Scolopacidae; genus Scolopax; species Scolopax mira. Next base: position 335,036 of record BJBW01000346.1, on the reverse strand, counting down.
TAGAGCTCAAAGAGTACTTCTCAACTTCAGGAAGACTCACAAAAGTTTTGGGTTTGTTTTGGGTTTGTTTTTCTGTTTTGGGGTTTGGTTGTTTGTGGTTTTTTTTAAGAGAACAGTAACTTTAAAGTAACTTCTACCAAAAAGAAAAATTAAACACATATCTCATTAGTCTATGTCTGAACATAATTTGTAGAGCAATACCATGTAATTCCATTCCCACCATATCCCTCCCTCATCAAACAGCAGCAGCTCCTTTTCATCACCACAGGAGACCATTCCCCCTCTTAGTGTAACAAGGAACTAGTTGGGACATTGATTCTTGGCATGAATTCTAAAAGAATGAAGCCTAACGCTGGCAGTAATGAAAATAGCAACCATAGAGGCATTCAGAGCGTTCACTATGACACTGCAAACATTTGTTTAACTGCCAATTGAACAAGATCCATCTTAGCTAAGAGAAAGATATAAATGGGCAATAAAGTCAGTGCTCTCACTGTTCAAGGACTTTGAAGATAAGTGGTCACTCTAATATCCTCATGGAGTTGTTCATACTCTGGTCCTTTCCACTCACATCTGACTCCCGGGAATAAATGCATCGCCTCAAGCACAGTCTCGTAGTCACAGAGAAAGATCCCATACAAATTCCTTCAAATGTCCATCATTACAAACCATTACATATTCAAGATTCAGAGGAAACAGGAAATGCATCATTAAAACTATCACATACTGAAAGAAAAAAAATAAGGCTTTACCAACTATAACGAGGGTGCATCCAATGAGCTTTGCCACAAATAGTGATATAGCTCCAAAATTAAAGAAAAAATCCATCCAGTTTTGATCACAGCTTCACGCGTTTCAACAAAACTCTACTGACAAGCAGGCTCATGCCAGCCTAAAAGACAGCCTGTAGGCACACACAGGTAAGCCTTGTAACAGAAGACCAACAAATCCCTCTGTTGTTAGGCAACCCAAATTTCACCTGTCCCCTAAGAAAAACTAGGCTGTCAATCATTCCTTATGTGTAAGAGGTACTAACTCACAACTCTTTAAAGCAAGGATTTACCTGTTCCAGGGAACAGTTAATATACCTAGAAACTGTCACTGAAGAGCAAAAAAAACCAGAAGATGCTTTGCCTTTCAGAGTTAGCTACGCAGAACTGAGAAGGCTCTTATACAGCAGATCAAGGCATACCATTATGGAGACTCACAAACAGGTTACTCCTTTTTCTCCTCCGCCCCGACCCCCCAATAAAGGTCTGCTAAAACATCAGTGCACCTTGACCTAAACTTTGTTTTCCATTCACTTTCTCAGAGGAGAGCACCACAGTGTTTCAGGAAGAAACAAAGTTTTATAACCTCCCTCTCACCTGGCATTCTAGTAGTTAATCTACAAGAACCCGGTATACAAGCACCAATCTAAAGACAGTACGAAGGCAAACAAACTGAAGAGCAAGCACCTTAATCATAAAGTACACTTACTATATTTTTCATCTCTCCCTTGAATGGCTTCCCCTTCAGCGAGAGAATTTGTAGATTTGCTTCCTCTGCTTTTAAAGACGTCCGTCCAACACTGCACAGCAAACCAAGAGCAACAAGAACAACCAACAGCTTCTAACCTGGCACTTGAATGATTGCTCTTTCTATCCCAGACTCCAAGTTTGCTGTTGAGCATTACAGGGATCAACTCTGCCTACCGTAGTTCAATTTAGCTTCAAATGCAGTTTTTGCAAATACAGCTTATGGGGTTTTTCCAATACCTAGTATACTTTGAAAGTAAACATAAGTCACTGCTGAAAGGGCAATGTACACCCGGAACTATTTCAAAACTTTGAAAAAGATTCCTACCTCGTAGGTAGGAAGACAGCAATAGCAATACAGCCCACATAGAGTTAACACAGATTTGCAGAGTGTGTACCTGCTGGCTGCTTGCTGAAGCCAAGGAAAGTCCTACTCTTCTCAGTGCACAGAAAACCTTTATTCTGAAAGTTAACTGCATCAAACCAGCCTCCAGAGACAACCAAATATTTGAGCTTCACAAACACATTAAGCACCTGTAGGATCAAAGTTTTGTTTATCAGTGCACTAAGTAAATTAAATCATCTGCAAGCGGAACTGGGATTTCACCCTCTGAGCTCAACTAAGAGCCTCAGAGCAGAATTCCTCACTTCACTGTAAGTTCACAAGTGCCACTTTCCTGCTGATACCCAGTAACTTCCACAAATACAAGAAAATAGCAAGCTGCTTGTATGCCCCAAGTCTGTCTCTCCCCAGCATTATTCTGACGTGAAGTAATGCAGAGCCCTTCTACATTATCAAAGCACAAAATCAACAGGTTTCTGTTGACTTTGGAAGAAAAATAATCCTGAGAAATATGTGAAAGAAATACTTTATTTAGTAGAATTGTTGTTCCAGAAAGTTATTAATCTGTCTGACTGTTGTAGAACAAAATCAGCAAATCACTTCCCTCCTTCGTAGCAGCTGAACACTAGCAACAACAGAGCAGCCTCTGCGCTCCCCCCAAAACACAGCCACCACTGAAGACAGACAGACTGACAGACTCACTATAGGGACTACAAATGCACAGGACAGTTTACTTTATTCTAAATGAACACGTCAGTATGAAGGGAAATACACAGTTCAACCAAACATGAAGCATGTTTCATGAAACACTGAAGATAAACACCTCTAATTTCATGTAGTACCATGGGCTGTTTTTTGTAACAAGCAGGTGGTGTTACAAGCATCAAGTCCTGAAGCCAAGCCCTCTTGCAGCACACTGACCTGCAGGAATTCTCTGTAATTAGCAAAACTCTGATATTTCACATTAATATGATTCCTCGTGATTCTTGGCATTCTTCAAGAAAGCAATTTTAAGAGAATTTAGTGTGTAATAATCGATTTATCAAGCAACTGACACTTACCAGGCAGAAATACAGCTGCTGCTAAAATTCACTCCCTCTGCAAAAGCCTCTTCTAAACCAGCACTCCCCTCCCTCCCTCCCTTCCCTCCCCCTACCACCCCCCTTTTTAAGTGAAAGAATACTGCAATTGCCAGTGTACCACTGCACCTTTATGCATCCACAAAGCCTCTTAAAAAAAGAAAAAAAAAAAATCCACCTCAGGCTTCTGGACTAAAACATGCATTAGGATAGAAGCTGAAAGCCTCACATGCATCACCCTGACAGACCAGTGACAGTCCAGTGTTTCACCTCAGCATCTGTCAGTAGCAGGATCCTTCCCAGAAGGAAAAGTTCTGAAATACAGTACTTTCATGTTAACATATTGATGGACAGGGATTTGCAATGACTGTGAAACAGAAGAGATGTATTTTTTGGTTTTAACAGAAGGGCTTATTTAATAGAAGAGATGAACAAGTGTTCATTTCTGTGCAGAGCCTCCCATAGAAAAACTGCAACGAAGCCTAAAAAGAAGCTGAACTCAAAGACACTGAGTGGACTTCTTGTCCACAATCATTCCTCACTCATAGATGGGGCTCTAAAAAAACCAAAACAAACCCAAAACATACGAGACTTCACTAAGTTTACGCATAATCCAGGACACAAAGGTCCCAGCCCTATAGTGCAAAACATTTTTAAGATACAAAATCCCAAGGGATCGTGCAACCTAAGCGTGAAAAGAGAGAGGTATACACAGACTGATGGAAGGTAAGGACAAGCTGGCACCCATCAGCACAATAAACTGACACAGGACACCAGCTCCCTGTAACCACTGCCAAGTTCCTACGTGGGTTTTTTTATTGTGGGGCTTTCTTTTTGGGTGGGTGGGTGGGTAGAGGGATGACTGGGGAGGTCTCTAAGCATTACAGTCAGTTACCTTAAGGAAGAGTGTCAAGGAGACCAACAGCAGAGTGCATGAGTTTGCTGGGTTTTTTTTTTTTACAAAGAATTTGGTCTAACACACACAAAAACACGAGGAAAAAAGCACATTTTCTAGGAAGCATCTTTTTTCACCGGCGGCAAAGTGGCAGCAGAGACCCTCCCACCTTTGTATCTTGCCACCGCGCAGGAGACAATAGGTAGGACACGGGAGACACCGGATTAAAAAAAAAAAAAAAAAAAAAGGAAAGAAAAAAAAAAAAAGAAAAAAGGGAGAGAGCAGGGAAGACAAGTGTATTTTCTCCAGCCGGGATGGGAGCGGAGAGCCTGGCGAACAAAGAAGGGTGTGATGTGCCGAACGCGACCAGCCTCTGAAGGCACGAAAACACCTCCCGCTGCCCGGCGGAGACCGGGGGAAGGTGCGCCGGGACCGCAGAGGAGAAAGATGCGGCGCCCAAACAAAAGGGGGTTCTGTTTGGGTTTTTTTTGGGTTTTGTTTGGTTGTTTTTTTTTTCTATAGGCCCGAAAGGGCGAAGCGGTGCGCGGCGGGGCCAGCGGGCACGGCTCGGGCATATGAAGCGGCCGCCGGCGGCGGCAGAGCCCGGGCCGTGCCGCGGGCGGGGAGCTGAGGGACCGGCCGCACCGCTCCCGTCCCCTCACGGCGCCCACAGACTCTTCCCTTCCCCGGACGCGGGCCCGGGGGAGCCCACAGACCCCTCCCGGGGCGGGGAGCACGGCCGGGGCAGCCCCGCGCGGGCCGGGCGCCTTCCCTCTCTCCCTTCCCCGGAGCGGGCGGGCTCCCGCCGCCGCCGCCACCTGTTAGGCCCGATACCTGCGCGGGGCGGCGGCCCCCGTCCGCCCGCCCAGCGGGGCCACCGGCGCGCCCACACCGGGAGCACATGGCGCCTCCCGGTGCCGCCGGGCGGGCGCCACCCAGCCCCGGCCGCGGCCATGCTGCCTCCCCCTGCCCGCCGCCTGTCACACGCCGCAGCGGGGAGGGGGCGGGGAAGGGCGCGCAACCGCCGCACCCGGCGGCACCGGGAGGGTAAAGGAAGGGAGGGGAGGGAAGAGGCGGGCGACGGCAGCACCCACCTGCTCGCGGAGTTTGAGGAACACCATGGCGAGGCCGCCACACCGACCGAACGACCCACCGGCCGCCGCCGCCGCCTCCGGCCACCAGCCACTCGGCTCCGCTCACCGCCCCGCCCGCGCGCGCGCCGGCCACGCCCCCTCTCCTTGCCCGCCGCCGCCGCCGGCGCCACCCCGCGCCGGGGCCTCGCGCCGAATTCGCGGGCGGCTGGCGCGCGGCGGGACCGCCAGGGGCGGGGCTTTCTGCTGGCCCCGCCCGCCCTTCCTCCCTCCCCCCCCCCCGGGCCCCGCCCCGCCGCCCTCCTCGCGCTCCTGAGGAGCTTCCTGAATTAACCGCCCGCCGGCATCAAAGGCGCCCGCCCGCGCCGCCGGCCGCGGCTCCGGCCCGCACCACCAAAGGCGGTGCTGATTGGCCGGCGGGAGGCGGGGCGGAGTAAGGGCGGCGCTGATTGGCGGGGCGGGCGAGACGGGCTGGCAAAGGGAGATAATGTGAGGGGGGCCCGACCGGCGGGGCGAGCTGAAGTGGGGAACGGACGTGGTTTCATTAGGCTCGGCCTCGGCCAGCCGGCGTGAGCAAAGCCCCGGGACGGGGTTTATCGGCACAGCCGGAGTCGGGGTTCACCCGAGGCAGGGTGCTCCGGCAGTCCCCGGCAACAGGCGGTGCTCAGGAGGAAGGGTCCGAGAGCTGCCCGCGGAGTGCAGTTACCTACCCGCACTGAGCTAGAGTGAGCCCCTGCGCCGCTGAGGGGAGAAGACGTCACCCCTCTTCCGCCTTTTTATGTCAGAAATGAGTCAAAGATGAGGAGGGGGAAGTGTTAGGCCCCGGGGGTCACCCAGGCCCGAGGCGGGTGCGGGTGGAGGTGCGGGGTCGCACAGGAGCGCCTCTGGCAAAGCCTGGCTTCGAGACTGTCGGTATGGGAGGAAGGAGCAGCAGGGTGGCGTGAAGAGGCCCAACAAAGGAACGCTTTTGATGTGTTACCAAGTGGTGAGATGGAGCAGCCATATACAACTACAGTCCAAAAAATAGTCAATGCTGAAAAGTCAATGCTTCACTGTGTCTTAAGTGTATCATCTTCCTTTTGGCAGGATAGGTAGAGATCATAGAATCATCTAGGTTGGAAAAGACCCTTGGGATCATCAAGTCCAACCATCTACCCTACTCTACAAAGTTCTCCCCTACACCATATCCCCCAACACCCCATCTAAACGACTCTTAAACTCATCCAAGGATGGTGACTCAACCACTTCCCCGGGCAGCCGGTTCCAGGATGTTTTTGGTAAGGAGATGACCCAGTTTGCTCTGAGCATCTTGCCCTTCCCATCTCACAGAGCCCTTCCCCTGAGAGAGCGAGGTCCATAGTTCTCATATGTACAGGCTTGGTGTTAGGCCTCTGTCCATCAAACACAAAGGACATCTTCACAGATAGGACTTTAAAAAGGTCTTATGAACAGAACAAAAATCAGCCTACAGAACACTAAAATTAGAGGAAGTGTTGCTCTGCCATGAAATAACACTGTGGCCAGCCAGCCTGGCATGATAACTATGATTTGGAAGGGTTATTTTCTCCTGGAATTTGATTTCCCCCACACCCCCCCAAAAAAATATAACTGAAGAGACTGCATTTTTTGGAATTGCATACTGCTGCAGACAACGCTTTCACGAATGTTACAAGTTTCTTGACTTTCCTGTAGCTTCAAAATAGACTGCAATTTCTCCTAACACTCCACATGTAGTTAAATCTACTTAGGCTTTAGTATTACCTTAAGAAAGTTTAATAAAGCAACTAAATGTATTCTGTGTGAACACTCGATGGTGTGGTTTGGCCCTTTCTCATGTGCTTGTTGATTCCAGCAGGAGCCCGGCAAAGGAAAAAAACCTCAACATTGTCACACTTTTGAAATCAATTTTGTTGACATCTAGATATATCCAGAAATGCTGATTATAGTAAATAAATATTTTAGTCATTTTAGCCCCATATTTTAGTACTTGTGCCTTCTATCTACTTTTTTGGTTTGTTTGTAAATAAAGGTATATTGTATGCAAATACAAAACAGATAGATTTTGACACTATGCAAAATGGTTGAGGACTGGGATAACAACATGGTAAAGAGACTGAAGGTTTTGGAAATTAGAGATAATTTTATCAATGCAGTCAGTGAAGGAGAAAATGACATCAGGAAATGTTGCCTTTGTCTGTCCCCAAATTAGACTGCTCCTTTCAAAGTGAAAAGTATGTCTGAGAGCTGATAAAGTTCTGCTTCCTCCTGTGAAGCTTATCAGTTTATGGAGAAAAACATCAATTTTCAGCTCAACCACTATTTAGAGTAATTTCTGTACGGAGACAAGTCGTTGTACATAAAATTGTCACACCTGAAATCACTCGCACCTCTTGCAGCTTGGAGCCAGGTGCTGTTTCCGTAGGGGAAGGTGCATCTTTATTTTATTAGTTCCCCAGCTCTTTCCTCAAATAGAGCCAGGCTACAGCCAGGGACCAGGCCTGCTGCTTTTATCAGATGAACTCTGACCCCAGATCATTGCCTTCTTTTTTTTTTTTTTTTTTGGTGAGTTATTGGATAATAAAGTATGAAAAAGTTTTAAGTGGTAAAACCTGGAATTTAGAGCACTGATCTGGGAGATACCTGTCTGTTTCAGTTTAAGCAGGAGTGGTTGTTGAGATGGCTCCACTGCGCTGAGGTGGATAACGCAGAAGTGGGGGATTTTCCAAGTGGTATTTCCCTGATACCAATCAGCTGCATATGGATACTTTGCCTCAAGTCACAATATAAATTATTCTTATTCTGGGTAAACCAGTCCAAACGGTTATTACAACTGGAATAAAAATATGATAGTATCAGTGGTATTATCTGTTCTGCCAGTGTCCCACAAATTATGGTATTTGACTGCAGAGCAATAGAAATAACCAAAATGAAGCCTCAAAAGTTAAATGTAGCAGTGTGGTAAGGAAACGAGCACTTCTTGTTCATGTGTTGCCATATATTTCAGGGTAACTTCACCTGTGTCATTTCTAAATGCTGTGTTAGGAGTCACTGCACAGGTGTCCCTTGGGAACACTGACAGAATGTTTCAGAGGAGCCTGTGAATATCGACACACAAACATCCTGGAAGCCAGGAGATTTCTGATCATGTTCAGAATATCCATCGGCAGAAGTTAGAAATTTCCACAGCACCCTTCTGAAGGGGACGGTTTGTCAATGATTATCAGCACAGCCCTCCCGAGGGCAGGCTTTCAGCAGCGGAGCGCGATGGGCTGTAACCGCCCGGCTCCCGTTAATGTTAATGTTAAATCCTCACCCGCCGCCTGTAACTCTACCCAGTGTTTTAAAGACAGGGCCATATGTGCTGCGCTGAAATACATAATGGGATCGAATCGAAGCGACCCTGCAAACCTCACACTGGAGATGTTTTGTGAACTCATCTGAAACACGCTCGTGTTTTATTTAGTTTGCCAGGAAGGCCTGGATATTTAGCTCTTTCTAACTTTCAGCCCCTGTGAAGTGGGTATTTACTCCTTTCTTCCTTCTTCGACGTGGGTAAACAGGCACAGAGGTCGACAGACTTACACAAGGTCATGGCATGAGTCACTGCCCTGGCTAGGAATAGAATCCAGGAGACCTGATTGCCACTGCCCTCCTCCAAACACTGTCCCATACTCCTAAAAGAAGCCAGAACTGGTTTTATTTTTACAGAATACAAGTGTCCAAAATCAATATAATGTTATAATTTCCTACAGAGGGATGCATTTTCTTTATGACCCTGAACCAGCATGCCCTGGGAGCTAGTCTTCCGATGGAAACCACACTCATTTTATAATGGTATGCTGGGAGCATCATCGTAAAGGATTTTACACATGCTGTGACACATTTTATCCATCAAAATCTAAAACAGTCAAGGTTTTGTAATTCTGTCCCAGAGATTACATTGTGAATCATTGGCTGTTCATAGTTCCTGATTGTAATGGAAACATATTGAATATCTTAATGGCATCGTCAATCAAATATCATCGACTGGCATTTCTAAAGCACCATTATGCTTGTGGATGCTCACTTGACCAACTTCGTCCCTGTTTGGTGCAGACAGGAGGAGAGAGAACTCATGTGCCCTCCTTATTCCAAGAACAAATTTATTATCCGAGGAGGGTAGGGCAACCATGAAAGTCCTTTGTACAATCAGCAAGTGGCAGGGGCCTGTCAAGGGCCAGTTCTAAGTTCCTGTCAGCCATGTATTCTAAGGAAAATTCAAGTAGAAGGGAGAGAAAACAGAAAACAAGGAATATAGGGAGTGAGGCAACAATGGTAAGAAATTATATCACTTGCGTTTTGATGGGAAAAATATTGTGGGGTGTTTGCAAGATGTTTGGTGTGTCCTTATGCTGCCTATTTGTCAGTATAACTGGTAAAAAATATATTAAACAAGGGGATAGAAGGTAGCAATTTTGGCTTGAGCTTGTGTATTAGAAATCTTGTTCATTCCACATTACTTTTAGTTTAAATAATGTGCAACTTATTTTTTCCCCATAAAATTAAGTTTATCTTCTTCAGCAGGATAAAGCAGAGTCTAAAAGAGGCATAAGAAAGGTGTAAGGGACCCTAGGCTCTAGGCTGTTTTACACAGAGGAGAATTTTATCCCAAATCTTTTTATGATTTCTTTTTTTAATGAGTCTCAAAACTGTCCAAACGTTAATGAAAAAAGATTGTATGCCTTTGGGAATGTGATCATAAAAGACTGTTAATTCTGAGTAGCTGTAAAGCCAAAATGAATCTAATAAAAATTAAAGAAAGAATGAAATTGTACCTTTAACAGATGTACAGAGACATAGGAAAAGACACGTAACAGAGACAAGGAAAGAAAAAGAAAAGACATAATTAATATATTTTCTGGTATTTGCACATCCCATGATGACTCCTTCTTAAAACACTGAATATCTGCACCCTTATACATTCTCACATCAACTTGAATTGGTGTTTATAGAATAGAATATTTTGTTATCTATTTCTTTACATAAACACAATATTTTAATAAGATTTTATTTATTTAACCAAGTATTCTGTTTTGTTTATATAAGTAAACACATGCCTCAAAATGTCCTTTTGTCATGCTTATTATCCCTCAGAATGGACAGTATTGACCACCCGGAAACTCCAGTGGGATGTGATGTTGCAAATTATTTTTTCAGGCTTGGCCAGTTCTTCAAAGAGTAACGCCCAAAGTGAAGCACAAAAGAGGGTGAGTTTTGGTCAGTCATCTTGGGTAGCTGAAACCTTAATGCACCATAAAAGTCTTGGGAGGTTTTATGTAACCTGCTGCACCGGGATATTTTGTGGAAGATGCGTTTCACCAGCGTTCTAGCAAAGTATTAAATAGAATATGTGCAAGTAGTGGAAGTATTAAAGTGGAAAAGCTGATTTTCATGCGAGGAGCAAAATAAAGGTTCTGACTTCTGAATAAGGAGCTTCTGAGCATCTGAACCCCGTACTTTCTGATGATGGATGATGTAATTCTAATATCCCTGCCAGCTGCTCGTTTAGACAGGAGGATTTCTGTGTACATAAATTTCCCCTCCTGATGAGCCGGAGATGCCTTATTGACTGTACCCTGTGTTTTTGCTTTCAGAGTGGTTTGGTTTCAGTTGTGGGCAAAGTGATTCCAGTGTATAGTTTACATATTTTGTTATAAAGCACTTCAGTGGTCACTGAGGCAGGGGAGTGAAGGAGAAGGCATTTTTTCAAATAGCCAGATTCTGGCTGAAGTGAGCCCTCTGGAAATGAGCTATGTGTAACACAGCGTGGGCTCAGAGAGAAGGCCGGTTTGGGATTTTGCTTTCACATGTTTCCCTTTCACACTCAGTAGTGCAGGAGCAGATGCCATGAAAACGGGACAGTGCGTCCTGTAAAGAAGGGTAAAGATGAACAAAAACTTGTTTTGCCAATACCATAGTTGCTGCAGTAATGGTCAGAACTTTCTCAGCTTTCATTCTCCTCAGAACTGGAATATAAACCAAAATGCAGAGACTAGACACATGTATTCTCATCCATTAATAATTTATTGCCTGTTGCCATTTTATGTAAACGGCTATTACGTATACCAGTGTAGTAAAGCAGATGTGTTGCCAAATGTTGACAACCTCAGATAAAACTTTTAAGTTCATAAAATACACTTGCAGACTCCTTAATTGCTACAGCAATTGCCCAAATGTAGTGGAAGGATGATCTCTGTACATCCATTGTAGAATAAAGATTCTGCCATAAAGAATACCCATTTTTAAACCTTTTTTTTCTTGAAGTACAATTTTTTTTTAATTCTCTGATGATGTGTGTGAAGCTACAGCCACACAGATATGTATGTAAACTCTTCTCAGATAAATACTTTTATCATCTAAAGGAATAAAGTGCTTGAGGCAGAAGACAGGAATCTCTGGGAAATACACTACTGTGATGAATATATTTGTCAACTGAGTGCCATAGTGATGAATTTCAGGGAAGATGAAAAGGTTTTTCATGACAGCAAGAAATTTGTAACTCAAAGAAGAGAAAATGAAGCAAACAGTTTGCATTTATCTTTGCATCTTAATAGACAACCTTATTCCTGTTTTCATGATGTCTTCATACTCATGCTAAAGGATTTCCATTTGTATAAAATATTAAAAAGAAATGGAGTCATACAGGTAAGGTTTAGTGCTCTTGTCAGTCGCAGTAGTTAGAGAACCTAATATATGGTTATTTTAGTCTGAGGTTTTTCATTAGTACTGATTCTAGAGCTGCTTTGGGCTCGGCAGTTGACATGCACAGAGAGAATGCATTACAACACCTACAACTTCATTATTAATTATGATTTGATAACTTGCTCCCCCTGGCCTCCCCTAGAACATATGCCATGACAAATGAAATCAGAAAGGCATCTCAGCTCTTTGATTGCTGGGTCTGCCACTTCAGCGCTGAAATCAGCGTTTGTTTTCTTTCAGTAGGTGCAAAGATTGAGCCCCAAATGTGAGCAAGCTGCAGGCAGTGTGTTTTCTATTCAGGATCTGTACCAACGAGCATGCTCTCCCTCCTTCCCTGCCACGGCCCGAGTTTCTTAACTTAAAGGGCATGCTGCAGAGCCTGTATTTTCATTTTTTCAAATAGCAAAGTATGATACATTCCTTGGAAAAGTGTAGAGAGTAACATCCAGATCAGGCAGCACTGGAAAGAACGTAATTAAAGCTCTTTTACTGAAGACATTAACACCAAATATTCCCTAAAGTACTGACTGTGGAGTTCTACAGTGCCATGAGGTGAATTTGCTAAATTTAAATTTATATACACAGAAATAGTATAATTAAATTGAAATACTGGAAAAGTTCCATGTAACACATTTGGCAATGGTTCTGTACCAGCTACTGGTCTGTGCAACAGAGTGTTGGTGTAGGGAAAGCCCGTGCGTTTGCAGACCTGCCCATTGGTAAGCGAAGCAGAACGTGAACATCCATTGAAAGTGCTACACACAGAATGGCCCTTTGTTTCTAAACCACAGGTTTTCTAATTATATAAGATATTCTAAAATGAATTGATTAGGTTTTCAAAACACCTTCTGTTGTCGCGGTAGGTTGTAAGTGGAACATCCTCCAAAATACACATCTTGGAAGAGAACTGCCATTAGACCTGCCACAGGTACAATGCTAAGTAGTGTCTTCCTTGCATTTGAAACAGGGCTCAGGCACCTCCACCCACACAGAAATATATGTTGTACCCATATAATATATATTTCCTTAGTGCTGTCATTTAGAGCAGGCATTTGATATATGTGGAAAGTTTTATTCTGTTGCTATTGTTTGCATTAGTGCTCTGGCAAAGATTTCCCACGATGAGTTTCTGTGGCAAATTTTTATAAATATTAGAGCAACTCATTTCCAGCCAAAAAGAAAGGCAATTTTTCCCCCAGAGATCGTGCTCTGTGAGCCTGAGGCCGGCGGCAGCGGAGCAGGACATGGAGATGAGGTGGCAGTGGTGGCTGGTGTCAGCTAACGGGTAACCCGACCAGCGTTGGGTGTTCATGGTGTGATGATGGGTCAGGGTTGTGGCTGGATTAGCTTTCAGTGGGCTCCTTGCCACGGGCAAGGGCTGCACGATTGCTGGTGCCTGCGGCAAAGAGGCAGGAGTGCCTGAATGGTGGCAGATGAGGCTTATGGGGGGGTCCCTCCTGCTGGGGGGTTGTACCAAGGAGTTTACAGCTGCGACACTGCCCAGCTGAAGGTCAGAGCTGCTGACCTGCTCAGGGTGATTTCAAAAATCTGAAACATTCCTGACTGAGGTCAGGGTGAAAGAATCTGGTCATGCTTTTAACACCCCCAGAAAGTGAGTATGTCCATCAGGGCGTCACAGGGCATAAAGAGCCCCGAATCCACAGCTCCCTGGCAGCTTTTTTGGCAGAGGAAAGCAAGCTGGTTTGCTGCATGGTGCCTCAGCCCATGGTGCACCTTCCCAGCCACCCAGAACAGCCCATTGCTCGCCTTGTACTGCAGCTGGTCAGAAAAGGGACCGGCTGTTCTGCGGGATTGCATCCAGTGTCCGAGGTTACTAATAATGTCACTTGCGGAGACTGGCTAGAATTGTGCCTCTCCTTGTGCCAAACAAATGGAAATAAAATGTAGCTCAAAAGTCATTTGCTCCTCCCCTGTGTGAAAAACCAAGGCAAAGCCCTTCACCTGACATCTGGTACTGACATTCACATCCTCATGGGCTGAGGACCCTCTCAGCGTGGGAAGGTGTCCTCTGCACCGACGTGGCCAGATCCTGCTGTGGGGGTCGTAGCGGGACCGTAGCTGCTCAGCCTGTTGTCAACTCACACGGCAGAGCAGAAGTACCACGCAAGGCACGGTGATTTTGGCTGGCAATCAAGTATTCATCCACCTGAAAACGGTGTTTGTTTTCTTTTAGTAGGCTTTTGGACAGGCAGACACGAGGCTGAGCTGTGTGAGGACACACAGGAGAGGAGGGGAGGGAAGAAGAAAGTTGGCACTTCAGTTACAGTAGTAAAAAGCTGCATATCTCAAAGCAGGACATAGATATTGGCAGGTCTGCGTGTGCTGAGCTGCAGATTTTCCCCTGTGCAATCCTTCTTGTGATTTCTCTTGGACCGTCAGCAATGTGGAGCTGGAACCCTCTCCCCATAGCCAGTTTTCCAACTCTGTCAAGGCGCTTCAACAGCTTAATAAATATTACATATGGGCATACACTGACCAGCCATAAAGCCAAGAGGAGATATACATAATCAGAAACTTCTACTAGTTCACGGAAGGTTTTGATCTTTAGAGGGTTTGAGAAATTAAATCAGTAGGATGGGGAGAAGCGGTATTTCCCAAGGATAATTGAGTTGGGAGTCTCTGGAGTGTGACGTGACCCAAACTGGTGTGTGTGACACACCAGCGGATCGGTGGCCCAGGAGCTCACCTGCTGGCACTGGGGACTGAACTGCTCACCCAGGACTGGCAGTGAGGAATCATGGCCAGCCTCAGGCAGTGGGAGCCTGCAATGACAGCCTGGAAAGTGTTTATCTTCCAGCATCATTTTTCTGATACACAAGTGTCAGATGTGCTGGGTAGATATGCTAGGTAGATGAACAGTCACCAAGATAAGGCTGGGTAAATCTGAACAGCATGAAAATCTCAGTTTATGGTTGTACCAAGGAAAGAATCTTGTCCCCATGTTTGAAAATCCTAAGGATTGTACATTCAATGTCTCATGTATCCTAAAGTCTAAGGATAAGCTAGGAAATAAAGAGAATACCACATTTCTTATTTTTAAAGATCTCATGACTTTGGCAGGCCTGACACAGTATTTCTTAACCCTTTATCCAGCTCCCGTGAGCCAGCACAGTGCTCTTCCTCGTCGGGAAAGGCCAGGGTGGGAGAAGTGAGCTACCAGCTCTCTGCTCACTCTTTCCCAAGGACCCTCATGGTGAGGCTGCAGTTTCACGTCAGGTGGGGTAAGCAGCCCCACGCTGCTGGGGGTGTGAGCATCCCCAGAGACACTGCCAAGGACCAGCTTCTGATACGTGGTCTGCCAGGCTGAAAAATAATTAATTTTTTTTCTGCTTGTTTTTTTTTTCCTTCTTTTTTTCTTCCCATGAGTGATCTTTAGCTCCTGTCTCTCTGCTGAGCCAGCTCATTGCGCAGCCACAGCCATAGTGCTACCAGCAATGGTGAAGGAGAGCAGGGGACTGGGAGAGAGGGTGGGAGCCGTGGGGCTGCTTCCTCTGGCTGCTGCCAAAATGCATGTTCATGAAAGCACATCCCCCTGGCGAGGCTGGGACCTCTCGGGGTGCTCACTGCTTGAGCTAGAGCCCTTTGGTCCTTCTTAAATTTGCTTTTTTATGAGTGATAGACAGAGACTTTGTGATTTTTTTTCCTACTGAAACAATGTAAAGGATCTGTGAGATAGCTGGTGATTGTTCGTGTCAAAACAAACGCTTCTGTGCAGGACACAATACATTTCCTTTGATCACACAGGAAAGTGATATTAATTACCTCACCAATTCCATGTGTATCTGGTTCCTTATTTTTGATCTGGAGCTATCCTGCTTCTGTTCGACTCATTGATTCAAAACATCAGGATTAAGAAAACTGGAGAGCAAACAAGGAAATCCTCACTATACCTTTTGTAATGTAAACTTAGATTTTTTTTTCCTTTCTTCTAAAAAAAAATGCCTTTTCTTAGTTTAATTTAGAAATAAAGTAGTATTCTATTTGCATTCATACTGACATATTTAGTGCTGTTTTTAAATACCCTTATTAGGTCTAATTATCCTTTCCAAAAATGTATTTGCATTTAACAGTGTTTTAGAGTACCCTGTAGCTTACTCTCTGTGATATATCAAAAGAAATATGGGACACTTTCTTTGCTGTCTCCCACAGCAGTCTAATAAAGAAAACAGATAAAACAATTTTCTCCTCCAATATGTGTCCCAAAGACAGTTTAAGGGAGCCTGTGATCTTCTCTGAGATTATATTTTATATTTATACTCAGTTTTCTAGTCCCCTTTGGGTTAAAAAAAAAAAGCCCTTAATTTGAAAACATGGAATATATTAAAATAATTTAATTGTATGGTCAAGGTATGAGAAGGGGTAAATTAACTTGAGGATGGCACAGGACAAATGACTAGCTGAAAAACTACTCATTCTCCATTACTATCACGTCTCTCCTAATTTGTAGTATGTGACAAATCTGGGTATAATACTGTAGCTGTTGAGCCCCGTGGCGTGAGGATGGATCCCTACAATTCTGGGTTACCGAATGGCAGGTGTTTGTGACCTTTCTTCAGAAGGAAGTTAGAGCTACCTTCCAGAACGTGCACCTGGGTTTCTACCTGGGAACAGAAAAGCCAGCGCTGGGTTAGCTTTTGTCCTCATAAATTGTCAGTAGGTAGTTATTGTCCCCACCCCGGAGAGGGAAACTTGTCAGCCATCAGGTCTCACAGGTTGTACACACCTGCAGGAACATGTAATCTAACACCAGCAAAGATGCCATTTTTCATAATTTTACTATTCCTTATTGCAAAATATAAAAACATTTTTATTATGTTAAATTTGCACAGTACATATAAAAATATATATAATATGTGTGTGTATATATATATTTAAAAATTGCTATATTTATCCAACAACTGAAATGGCTCCTAAAAAGAAAAAAAACTCAAGGCAGGTTCTGCCACTGTCTTCCATCTTTGCACTACTTTTCCAGTGCAAAATTATCCTAAAGCAGCACCCCCACTTCTTGGAGCACCCAGGGGAAAAGAAGGAAAAGAAAGAAGAATGGAGTCCTAATGGAGTTTATGTTGCAGAGCAGAGGCTGGCAGGAGTAAGGGGGTAGTTAGGGCATCTTTGAAACTCCAGCAATCTCCAAGTACAGATTGGGGCTCTCAGAAGCTGTTGCCATTGTCAGAAACTATTTGGCTGTTTTAGTCTAGATCCCCAGAGTTGGGGATAACCAAGTGCATGACTTGGTACCCTGCTTGCTGGTTTTGCCCTGCTGGCTGCTCAGTAGCGTTTGGGCATTTGCTCCAAAAAGAAAAACAAAGAAACCTTAGAAAGCTGCTGCTAACAGATCCATGTAGTTCAGTATCGTTGGGGTGTTACTATGCCTTATTTCCAAAATGTAAGTGATTACATTTTGTGTGCCAGTAACAGAAAATGGTGAAGTTTGATTTCTAGGGAAAGAACAAACCTATTAGATGATCAAGGGAAGCTGTAACACAGAACTGATCAGGATAAATCTAAAAGAACAGTGTAAATCCATTAAGCTGGTAATTGTCTATGTGTGATAACCTTATTTTAGATACTACCCTTTTCTTGTAGTAATACTAACACAGCACTATAAAATTTAGGGCTTCTTTTCATGTCTGCTCCATCCCAGTGGGATCTCTGCCTGAAATACTGCTCCAAGGGATGCAGCACATAATCAGTCTCTTTGAAACAGCCTCAGTAATACTGAATCCATATAAGTGTGGATGCCAGTTATGCTAATGAATCTGCAATGGGACTGTGTTTCTAGCCATCTTCTAACAGAGCTGTAAAACTATTGTCACACTCAGCAACTAAATTTGTGCAGTGTACGACCACATAGAGTACTGAAACTTACTGTATGGTGGGGGTGATACCAAATGTTCCCAATGCTTAAGCCTAAAGCTAAAAAGACCAAGAAATCAACAAGTGGAAAATGTGGGAATGTTTTTCCTATATTGACCTTGCCACTTTTCCTATATTCACATCTCCATAAGATGCAAGATTCATGCAAAAATTGTATATAACTCTGTCCTGTCTTGCTCCTTGTTTCCCTGCAAGGCAATGCTCAGTCCTGAGGAGAAGGCACGTGGAAACCATAGTGGGCTAGCAAAAGTTCAAGATGCCCTTGAGAAAAAAACCCACAATGCATCTTTAGCATCTTCTCTTCTTTTTCTCTTTTGGGCTGGTATGGTTTATTTCACAGATATAGCATCCATGGCCTTGACTAACCATGGGTGTTTTTACTTTTCTGCTCTTGTGTCCTCTCACATAGTGGTTCCTGTGGGAAGGATAACTCTTCTTGCAGGTGTAAAGTTTTACATATTAAAATACCCACATTCCCCCCAGCCCTTAAAATGCCCTTTGACTGGAAGCTGCACTACATTCTGCAGGTGTAACTCCAAAACAAATGCCTCAACGAGGAGGCCAAGGTACTTATCTAAAGAGTTAAATTTTGTCAGAGTAGTAGCATATGATCCCAGTGCATCAACTCAGGCTGTAATTTCAATTCAGATTTTCATATTAGATGGACAATATACGTTTTTGCATAGATGACATGCACACCCATGTATACTTAGATTCTCTCCATCAACCCTGTAGAAACATCTTTACAGCCTGGAAATGCTATAATCATCTCTGCAGTACACCATGGGTCAAGGTACAAATCAGCTTGTGTGAACAACACTATTAAGGCCACTATAAAATCCTGCTGAGGACACTGTTAGGGTGTGGTGGGAGTAATTTATATAGATCATGAGAAGACACAGACAGGAATATGGATTCATCAGGAGTAAAAGCTTTCATGCATGATTAGTCAGGAAAAGAGAAAATGGCCATGCAAGACTGACCGGTCCTTACATTATTGGGCTATTATTTCTTGCATGGGTGGAAAGTCCTTCCTCACTAGTTTTTTTCCACATTAAATCCTATCAGGCATCATTATGGTTCCAGGACTGCAGTGTTTCAGCAGCCCTTCATCCATTCTTCCTGCACACTTACTACCAATACTAGAGTCTCATGGAAACAGTTTTGAAATCATCATTGCTGCAAATGCACCTGCCTCCAATTCTGGCATCACTTTGTTGACCACGGCAATTGCCATCCACAATCTTTTTTTGTAAGAATCAATGAAAACATACAGATGTTAAAGTTTTGTTCAGTTTATAATGCAATAACTGTTTCCCATTCTCTCAGCTTTGAAGGGATGTCCTGCTAACCATGCCCCATGATGGGCGAAGGGATGCTTGGAATTACCACTGCAGTTAAAGGCTGTCAGCCTTTTAGGGATAGACTTTGTTCTCTGTCATGCCTGCTAGTGTTCCTCCCTTATTTCACAGGCCATTAGTTGAAGAGCAAAGGCAGCCTACAGTGGGGAGGTTGGTGGGGGGTGGTCCCTGAGCCACATGCTCTGTCCTCGCTCCACAGAGTACAGAGCTGTTCATGAAGCCATTTCTAAACCCTTGCCATGTACAGCCTGTTGTGTGAAAAATGTATCATCTTCACAAGTTTCAAAATGGGGTAGAAATACTAACCTTGTCAAGTGTCTTGACGTTTACTATGGTATTTGACCATTAGGCTGCTCAGATGCCCCAAACACAAAGTAATTTCCAAAATTAAGTTTCCAGGCACTGACATTACCACACAGTGCTGACAATGTTCAGAAAATTAATATTGATTTCTCTCCAGAAAAAAAAAAAAACAGTTTGAAAATATTAGACATACTTAATATTTTCTTAACTGGTTCTATATTATTATTTCTCTCTTACATACACCTCTATTTTAATTTAATTATGTTTTCCATCTTCTCAGTACTCTAAAAAAGGATTTGCTTAGAAAAATAGAGCTGCCTTCTGTACCACAGGGAGCTTTGCTTTTGGCTGCAGAGCAAAGGGGCAAACAGCTGTCAGCACCCAAGGGAGTACTCAGAAGGAACCGCCTTTATTTGAAGACAAGGAGCAAGGACAACATCCCATCTTAGCAAGGTAGACCCTTCCTCTGCATTCCACTGGAGGCTTCAGCTTCCCATCCTCAGCCCTGAACCGGCACTAGGTACTGTAGGAGAGGTTGCTTGTGCAACCTGGGCTGGAGGAGTTTGCTGAACAGCAAACAGCCAGGAAGTGCTCCATTGCTCGTGTTTCTGAAGATCATGCTGTTTCCATGTGTGATCTGAACTGCTCGTTAGAAATGTTGAGATACACACGCTGGATAAAATGCCTTCAGAAAAACCTCATACATCATATGGAATTGCAAAGGTGCATACAAAGAATGCAGAAATACAGAGATGGAAAGAGGGAACAAAAGGTATGTGGAAAACTCAACAATTTTATGGAATTTGCCCATACCTTAAGCTATTTGAAGCTTGAGTATTGATTTCATTTTTCCTTGCTTGCTACTCGCTGCTGCCACCACGTGTTACCACAATTATTTTTTTCTGAAATAATAATGGCCCTTGAAATAGAAACATGTGTACTGGTGAGGGCAAGAAGGACCTGAACACTGGTGAGACACTACCCAAAAGAAAAGATATGAAATGGGCAAGCCATTCATTGGAAGACTGGGTATTGATGGAAACAGCATAACAACCTTCAGAAGAGCCCCCTGTAAGCAAAAGCATCAAATCCTGAATTGAGGATTCATGCTATTTAATACCATTAGATTTTAAGGATGAGTGTTAGGAAATGCCAGTGCAAGTACGTACACTGACAGTCTCTCTCCCATGCCTTCCTCTTGCACTTGGGTCTTTTGTCATGCTTTTTGGGAATGACAAATGCATTAGTAGTGAATAAATGTGGATTGTGCTCAGCAAAGAAGTTTCTTCCTAATTCCCATGATATGGTAGTGTGCCTGTTCCCTAAGGAATAAAAACTAGTCTTCCAGTTTGGGACTGTTAAGCGTAATTGTGGATATTTTTACTGTCAGTACAAATGACTAATTAAAAGGTTTTTAACATTTGCTGTGTCTCCGTGATACAAAATGTGGGTGAGTTTCACCTATGTCATTACTTTATTAAAAATAAATGAGGCTCAGGTCTAGTAGGACAGCAAATTCCTACAATCTAATTTTTCCCCAGTGCAGCTTGATTCTCTGCTAAATATATTTCATTTTAAATGACTCTTAAAGGATGACATTTATGTGACAATCTGTTGATAATCACAAGCTTGATAATCACAAGCTTACTGCATAGCATTTCAATGGAATGTCTCAATACAAGAGGTAAGGTTTGTGTAACAATTTGCTGATTTATGGTTCTGATGAGGGAAGCAGGGAGCATACACACAGCTTAGTTCTTTTCTCTTCCCTCTGTCTCGTAAGGTCTGAAAGCACATGCCTAAGTATAAAGGCAGTGTTACCAGTTCTCACATTGGTTAATGTACTACCAGAACGTACTTCTGGGACAAGGAATGATTCAGAATATCAGCTTTCATTTAAAACACAAAAGCAAGTTTAGTTTCCAGCTTTCGTGACTGAGAGAAAAATGGATGGATAATTCTGGCTCCAAGAGTGGTGCTGAAGATATGTATTAAATCATGGGATGTTGTAGCCACTCGGGTTTTCTAAGAGTGCATTTGGCACTGATGAAAGTTTGTCTCAAGTCAATGGTCCTCTGCACACATGTGCTTCCAGCTGAACCTGTGCTTATGTACCTTGTTGGATCAGCATGCTGGGAAAGGATAGGGAGATAGTGCTCACTCAGGAGATGGTGAAGAGGAGAGGAAACGGGAAAGACACAGGTACGAGAGTCTGATCTTGCTTTGCATAAGTGTAGCCTATTTAGGAGCTAATCTTGCTTTTGCCCAGGTTTTCAATTCCAATGACTATAAATAAGTTTTTGAGAAAACAGAAGCAGGTTTTTCACAGTGGTGCATTGCAAGGGCACATGAGAAAAAAGCTGTAGCTTGGAAGAGGAGGTGCTCCAACTGGAGATAAGGAAACATCATGAGAGCCATCAAGCATAGGAATACACTGCCCAGAGAGGTTGTGCGATCTGTGTCCTTGGAGGTTTTCAAGACCTGAGTGGATGAAGCTTTGAGCATTCTGATCTGCTCTCATAGATGACCCTGCTTTGTGAGGAGGTTGGGCGGGAGCCCTGCTGAGGTCCCTTCCCACTCTGTGGTGCTGTGATACTCTGGGCTTAAATGCTAGCAAAAGCAGTCTTCAGCAGTGTTGAAAAGTAACCATCATGCACTAACATTAAAACCTATATTTTAATAAACAGAATAGACTGGAGTAGTTAGTCTGTGTTTTCAAGGGTCAATTTTCAAAGAAACATTAAAAAATGTGGGACTCACATTTTATTCTGTGGGGCAGAAACACCTTTATTGATGGAAGAAGAGAATGGAAATGGAATGGAAATCTGACTTGATTTTGTGTCAGTGTAATGCTAGTTTAGGCATTACCTCTGTTATCACCATGTTCTATTGAGGTGTTTTCAAAAATACAGAAAGTATAAGGTTCCTTCTGTAATAGGACCTCGGTCCCTCAGATGGAATGAAGGGAGCTCATTATTGTGAGCCCCAGTGCTTTCCACTGCCCACCCTCCTTGACATGGCAAACTCTTCAGACGTGGCCCATTTTGGGGCTTGATGGCAGATACCTAGCAGTCTCTCTCAGGCTGTCTCCAATATTAGGTAATTAATATTGCATTTTCCTCCATTCTTTCTTACATTTCCAGCACATCATCATGAAGTGTTTTGCTGTAACATTTTCCTGTTACTTACTCCCCAGCTACTGGCCCTTAGTGAAGCAAGAAGAGAAATGAATACAAATACCAAGAGTATCCTGTCATTAAAAAAACAATGAGGTTGCATTTGATTTCACTTTCTAGAACAGTGAGAGTAAACCATTACTTCCAGCTGATGGAGTCATGACATTTTCTACTTGAGGGACAAGATAGAGGAGAATTAGGTCCTCGGTTTTGTGCTATTGTCTCTCATTCATGGTTAAGGTTGTATGTCATTACTATGATGCTATGATAACATATTTTTTTGTGTGTTTGGCAGAGGAAAGTGCTTGTGACTCCACTAATTTATTTCAAAGCTGCTCTGGGTGTCCTGAGTGCTCTATAATCTTGAAACAACTGGTGTTGCCTTGTTGGAGCTGTCGCTATGACATTTGATGGAAAACAGAAAGGGAAAAAAGAAGTGTGTATTTTGCAGGATGTGAAGGGATTCGAATCAGTTTAGAAGGATAAATAAAGGCAATGTTTCTTTAACAGGATAATCCATATGAGACTTTCCTACCAAGTACAAAAGGATCTACATCAGCTACCTCTAGGGCAAGTCTAAAAAATATTGCAAATGATTTAGGCAGTCATTAAATATGACCTTTGTTCTTGGCAGCAGCACAAGAAAAGCAAGAAATAATTAAGCAAGCGACTTTTGAAAGCACTACTGACCGATTTCAACACTGAGTTTGTTTTCTGCTGTGAGATGTTTTTGCCTCTCGTTGTTTCATTTTCCCATGTTGAAAGTAAGACACAAATGTCACTTTAGCATCTACAAATCTAGTTATGGTAATTAGTGTTATACATTTAGAGCTGGCATCAATTATTTTCATACATACTGCAGCATCCAGCATTACTATTTATATTTTTATGTTTCTAGGTTATGAATTTTTTAGTAATTCTCTAGAATCTGCCAAGTTCAGTACAGTGTATTGCTGAGTTCTGGAAAAAAGACAGCACTGGGCAACACACTCCTTCAAGGCAGAAGAAATGAATAAGAAAAGTCTTTCAGTGCTTTGCCCCTTCATCTCACTGAGAAGAACCAAAACAATCTTAACTGCTTAATCTTATTTTGGACATCTGCTACTGACAGGTGCTAAAAAGGCTTTCCAAAATGCCTAAATATTTAGCTACCAGTCTCCTGTTGACTGTCTTGAAATTAGGCAGCTCAACATTTGGAAAATCCCATGAGGGTTCACATTCTTTAAGATATTTAAGCAGATTCAGATTCTTTTAAGAACCAAAACGCATTTTATTTTTAGATATCTACTGAAACAAACTGGCCCCTTTTCTCTTACTCTAAACACTAGCAGTGAGATGCAATACAGCAAAATATACAGAGAGCCTCCTTAAAGCAAGTATATTACAGGCTAGTTTACCTCGAATATCTGTTTTTTCATCTCAGTTTTTATGAATGAGAAAGAATATTTCTTGATCTTATAAGAATCACAAATCTGATGAGTTTTGAATTTTCAGATTTATTACAGCAGACCCTCTGAGATATTATGCTCAGAAGATGATGGCACTACCCTGATAAAAATGACAGAAAACAAAAACTTGCAGGCATTAGAAGTTGCAGGAATTCAAGTATTGAAGTAACAACAAACACTTTCTGTGTAAATAGTAAAAACTGGACAGAAAGTTCTACTAGAAAGTCAACCAAAAATAGACATCTGTTGTGTACAATCACTTCTATTCCATAGTTTACCTGTCCCAATTTCATGATAATAATTGCAATCAAACTAATTAACATGCACCATTTCCAATTAAAATATATCACAAGTTGAATGAATATAAATAATGCCATAAAGCTGTGAAAAGTGAGCACAGACTTAGAAGAGCGTGGATCTGGTGGAGAAAGCCAGGCTGAGAGCAACAAATAATAATGTGTTATCAGACACTTTTTTATAAGCACAGGTTAAAAGAATTGGAGTTATCTTGTCAAGCAAGGAAAAGAACTATGGTGAGATGTGATACTTCTTAAAATATGTAAGTGGTTAGAAAAGTGTAAGGAACTATTTATTGGAATATTCCCCATGGAGAGGATGCAACTTAAAGGGCTTCAAATGCAGCAAGGAAGACTTAGGTTAGGTATTAGGAGACAAAAACTGTAAGGGCCAGTTGAAAGCAGGATGAGAAGGCCTGGAGGGGCTGTGCACTTTCCACCAGAGTTTGGCCTTCATAACCTCTGCCAAATGTGGGAAAGATCTGGCTGGCTCTGACACAAGGCAAAAGAATGGACTAGATGAGCTCTTGGACTCCTTTCTAGCCCTTGTTGCTGTGATTCTGAGATTTGTCATGCTGGAAAGCCTTTCTGTAATTATGTCAACCAGCAACATTAATTCCCATATCAAAGCCATTTTATTCATGGGATGCATGAGCACATGTGGATAGACGTTCTCTGAGGAGTGGAGCATTGCATCCATCATTTCATTATCATTTGTTCCTGAGTTATAACAGAGTGCTGTGATCTAACTCAAGAAATTAGTGAGTTATCAAGAGCCCTGTTAGTAGAAAACATCTGTTTTATATCAATGTTTTGAAGGTTAGAGGCTAGATGCTCAGCAGTAGCTTAATTTCTGTGACCTCAATGGTAACTGAGAGGCCAGCTTATGCCAAAAAAAATAAGGGTTTATTATTTTTTCTTAAGATAACATTAAGAGAACCATTTTTATAAATCTTTAAAGAATGAATGAACTTTCCTCCATTATTTTGCAATGTGTACCTCATAAATAACATGCCATTATGCTAGTCACATCATAAAATTAAACTGATCAGAAACAAGTTAAGTAACTGATGTAGCTTAATAGTCCATGTAAATAAAATACGAATGGTAAGCAAATAACTTTAATAGTAATAAATAGGTCTAGTAATGACAAGCTAATATTTAGAAACACAGATGACTATTTGCTTAAAAAAGCAGTTTAACTTTGACAGCCAGCCATGGGAGATAACAGAATGACGTTACGTTTCCAAGTATCTATGGGTTTTTTGAAAATGGTGCCTTACGTGCGAGGGAATGTTTCCCCACATTAAAGTGTGACTATAAACCAGTGGCATTCAAAAGGGAATACCTACATGTGCATATACTGATCTGGAGTTTCCTTTGGCCTTTCAGCTATAGGAAAGCAAAAACCTGAGATGAAATTTAGTTCTTAGAAGAGCTGTTCTACATGTTGCTGATGTTCTCCTGGATCCCAAAACTAAGCTACTTCACCCAAGCTTGCACCTTTGTGTATTTTCCTTGAAGAGAAGTCCTCTGCCACTCTTACAGGAATTCAGTTTCCTATATCTCCACCTTCCTGAATATATCCCAGTTTAAATACAAAAACTGCTATGTACATTTACATATAATCAAAACCAGAGATTTCTCATCTTCCTTCCTATTGACATAGTTTATCAGCCTCCTCCCTGCTCTCACAAGAGACTGAAGACAGAATGCAGGCACCTGGGCAGTCTCCTGCTCTTACTGTATGCAGTCTTGGGAGAGAACAGTTTGGTGCTCAAACACCAATGCAGAAAGAGCCCTTCTCAAGGTTCCCAAAAACTTGGTTTGTCCTTCCCAAGAGGTCTGGCCTACCACTTCCATTCTGTCTCTTGGCTTGTACTGTGTCTGGAGACTGTCTTCCCCTCCCTGTTCCTACCTACCTAAGGGGCTGGAGTCATTATATCCTGTCTTTGCATTTTTTGATTCTGCGCCTCACCAGCACTCTTTTCTGCAAATGGTTCGTATTTGCAGATTGTTTTTCCCTCAGCATGTTGAAAGAGCTGCTAGCCTTGTGGAAGACATCAGCTGGAAACATAAGAACATCTGATAAAATGCACTATGAAGTCCATTAAACTCCCATCGTGGTTTGTCCTCTGTCATTAATAAGGTTGTTACTGCATCTCATGTTTATCATCACCCCCTCTTCTTGAAAGACCTGTCTGGAAGCATTTAATGTTTTTACAGCTCATCTCTGAGATTTTTTTACGTTATTCACCAGTTATTCGATTCTGTTATGCATTGTAGCACAATAAAAAGGAGGTCCCCATCACAATTTCCTAAACAATGAGTGTGAGAATCAGTTAGATGTCAAAGTGCATTCACTTACAGCTCTTTAAGGGAGCAGTAGGATTTCTTCTGTTACTAATTAGCATTTTCTGATTCTTGGATAAATAGGTCCATCAGATCCTATTGCTCGCCAGAAGCTATAATCAGAAACAAAATCTAGATGAGGCCATTTCTATTATTCTATAGTATGTAAGGTTAATGTCCTGTACTTTGAAATAATTCTCATTTCATTTCTATAGGGCTTTAATATCATTGCCTAAATGTAAAAAATATTATATTCGCTGAATGCTTTAGTAATTATATTCTTGTAGCTTAAAGCAGAATCATCCACTTTTCAGAAAAATCCCACCAAATCAAAGCCATGATAACGAATAAAGAAGGGTAATTCAAGCTATGCTTTTTGTTTCTTGCTACCCTGGCATCCTTCCTTCTACTCTCTTCTGTTCAGCTTAAGTGATTTGACTTCCTAAGCCAATTCTTCAGCTAAACTAGTGCTCTAATTTTAGGTTTATCATATGGCCTACAAGATACTTTCTTTGTGTGATTTTGCAGTATGTTTTCTATATAGTCATTACTGGTTTGGGGGTCAGAAACAGAAAAAAACATTTAGACTACTTTTCTAATTCAATCCTGTGGTATTTGCAAGGAATTTAGTTCCAAGAAAGCTCTAAATAATAAAGTGCATGTCCTCCCAACATGCTGCAAAGTGCTCATTATTTGGTATCCTAATACACTCTGACTGCTTTTTCAAACAGATGCTCAAAATACTGTTCTTAATTAAATACCAAGGGTTGGATTCAAATGTTGGTCCATGCCAACAGAAGGTAGCACAAATCTTGGCACCAGGCCCTGATCCAACAAAAGGATGGTTGTGAATGCCTGAAACACTTGCAGTCTTCCCTGTCTTCTGCACAGACTTGCCAGACATTAGGATATGATGCAAATAGTCTGGATTTTGGGGTGTTTCTCAGGTGTCAGGGTGGTAGTGCAGTCCAGATGGCTGTTTGACAGCAGGACTTGTGTATGCTTTGGATGTGTTGCTCTCCAGTCAAGCTGGAGAGAGCTGCTTAGTCATCAACAACCACCACTACAAATCCTTGAAACTTTTAGTGAAGATATAGCAGGAAAAAAGGAATTAAAGCCACTGAAGGAAGAGCTATGAACTGAGCTTAAACAATGCCTCTCCTTTCCTTATAATCTTACAGGGTTTTTTCTGTTCAGGGATCGATGTGCAATAGTTTTTAGATAGTAGTAGAAATAGTAAAAGAATCATTTTCGGGGTGGGAAATGGCTCTTAATACTTTGATTTTTGGTATTCAGTCTTGACAAGGAAAGGAGATAAAACACTTGGAAGAGAGACAAAGAAAAGGAAAGTGCATGTAGTGAAAGGATCTTTTATTTGAGCTGATGACTTCTGAACTATGTTGACATTGCACAGTGTAACCTTTCTCGAGAAGACCAAGCAACTTTGGAGAGCACCGTGACTGCATGCCTTACTGATCTGGTACCAGAGATTTTAAAGATTTCCAAAGATTCTGCATGCCTTACTGATCTGGTACCAGAGATTTTAAAGATTTCCAAAGATTCTGCATCAGATTTTCAAAGATTTAGCATTTCACTGCTGTGTCAGGGCTGAAGAAAGGCACAGCTAGATATCTACTACATAACATATACTAATCCAGCTGAAGCAATTATGTCATTTTTAGATTGTTTCTTCTCATAGGTTCACTTCTCTTTTGGAAAAAGATTTAGTCTTGGACAGCAAGGCTAACCTCTTCAAACAAGAGGCACATACAAAATGAGGAGGGGAAAAAAAGGGAGCAAGAAACAAAATTAAAAATGGAGGAAGAGGCAGAAATATGATTTTGCCAACTTACTTGCTTGTTGGTTCCCTTCACTAGCTCACTGGTCAAGTTAGTTCTTTGGCTTAACTGGGTACCCTGGGCTCAAAGTCATGGGTAGCCTGGGGCTGAGGAGCTTAATAAAGCTAGAAAACTTTCCAGGCTGCCTGTTCTCCCAGCCTCTATGTCAGACTGTTAACCTCCCCAAAGGTCTATTACCTTCTTTCCAACACACAAATTTTAGTGAATTGATTAATATCCAGTGCCTTTTTTTTTTTCTTTAAAAGCCTGTCCTTTATGTAGTATGAAGTAGGGTTTTATTTATTTTCAACTTTTCTGTCCTTTATGCACAACTTCATAGAGCAAACTGCTTCAAAGTTTTGTTTGCTTTATAGGTCTATATACCCTCTCCCAAAACTGAGGCATCTTGGTCTGCTATCTGCCTTTCCTCAGCATGTATAGACACAATTTCTAGGGCAGAGAGACCTGGGTGGTGCCTCTTATCCCTTCACCACTGAGTCTTAGAGGCAAACTGCAAGGAGAAGCCAGTCTAAGAGTCCAGATGGTGAGAGCAGCCAAAGCAAGGCTTTCTGGATGCTCAGGAAACATCTTACTTCTGTATCACTCTTTCTCTGCTGTGTGCTGGCTGGCTTTGGCGAGGTCCCTCTCATGATTGCTTCACTTCTGTATCACTCATTCATCAATCTGCTCTTTTCTTTCACTTTTTCTATTCAGAGTCATCCTAATTTCACAATTTTCTTTCTATTTATCTGATTTTCTCCTAATTCAACCCATCACAAAAGAGAAGGGAAGAACACCTGTGGAGCAAACAACCAAATTTTTACCATTGTTCCAGTGGACCTCATTGCTCATGCATTATACCTCTTTCTCTACCTCACTTATGTCTGACTACCTCCATTTCAAGCTGTGTATTTCAGAGACTGCCTATGACTTTTCATTTGTACAAGGGTGCCTCGTTCATATTTGGGCCATAGTCAGCATTAGAATAACTTGTTCATCACTTGTGTCAGTGTATCACTGACACATAGAGTCAAACTAAGCAGGACCAGCACTGTAGGACTTTGTGATACTCTAAAGAAAAAGCATTTTTATTCTAATCTAAATTTTACTTTATTAGCTCATTAGTGTCAGGCACTGGGAAAAATCTTCATTGGCTGCATCTTACCAATCTACTGCTTGATTCCATCCTCAAGTGTAGTTTAAGGCTTGTGACCCTCATGGGAAAAGATGCCCCTTTTTGGGGGAGAGCTAGATGCTTAGCACAGCAGAACCAATACAATCCAGCAACTGGGGGATGCACACTCACATATTGTCTTCTTGAAAAAATCACACTGATCCTGTCTCCTTAAACAAGAGTGGTCCCAAATGGCTTGCAGGTAGTTCCTGCTTGGAGAAGGCATCTGTGCCTTTTCCTCAACAGATCTGTTGTGTAGAAATCCCTGAAGAAAGTTAGAGGCACAGCACTAAGGTGGTAACCCCTTTTCTCCTGCACCTTCACTGTCATTTTTAAGCATTGTCCCAGGCCTTTTACCTCATCTATTCTTCTTTATGCCACTTCTCTCTGATGTAAGAGAACTAGAGAGCTTCCACTGGGAGACAAAGCAGAGTACAGTTATCCTCTTACAATATCCTTCTCTATATTGTGGCATCCTAGTGGAGTTTCACCCTGGGTGTGTTTTCAGCAATCTTCAGGGCTAACACACTGTCCATTAATAACTCCTGAACAGCAGGATAACCGTGATTAAAGAATGGGGGGTGATCCACGCTTGATAGGTTTTTGGCAGCAAGGATACAAACATATGTGCATACCTGACAGATGCTATGGAGGAATCAGCTATAGGATAGTGCTGTCGGTGCGTGGGGCTGCTGCACATAGGCTTGGACCTACTTACCTTGGACTGAAAGGGCCTCTGGAGTCCAGCAGCCAGCGTCATGTAATTCCTCACCAGGGTGCAAATGCTGAGGAAAGCAATATGAAGAGGGGAAAAAAACCATGAGCACACAAATTTATAAGAACTCCAACATGTGATTACACAAAATGCAAGACGTGGCTGGATGTATGTGTTTTCTCATTAAGATGACTTTCACATGATTACAAGCAACCAACTAGAGATAAATGTCATCATGCAATCAATTTGTCACACTGCCTTCCCTTTTTGCTTTTGTGCATCTCTGTCTACCTGCAAAAAGGGAAAATCAGGCGAGGAAATGGGACCATGTTAAAAAAATAATCTATCAAAACTTATTTTATTTGCTCTAACAAAGTTTCCCTTTAACAACAACAAAAAAAAGATAATTTAGTGTCG
The DNA here is from genome assembly GCA_004320125.1 of Scolopax mira. Taxonomy (NCBI): domain Eukaryota; kingdom Metazoa; phylum Chordata; class Aves; order Charadriiformes; family Scolopacidae; genus Scolopax; species Scolopax mira. The sequence continues at coordinate 304,389 of BJBW01000346.1, read as the reverse complement.
ATATGAAGCTTATTACTACCACATTCCTGCCAAGCATTACAAGATCATCCCAGTCAACAAACTTCTTTACGTGTTTAACTTCATTGTGTCTTATCAGCAGTAAACTGCATTTCTAGTGGGTCAATAAAGAGTTTTCAACATGCCAGAATCAGGACTAGTTTTCACAAGTCACAAGAGACAAGCAAAACCCAAATATTCAGTGTAAACTGCTTTGAGCGGTCAATTATGTGACGGTAAGGTTTAAAATTGTGAGGGATTGTTGTATGCCCCTCCACAAAGATGAAACTGTTGCTTCATATGTCAGTTATTTCTGACTGTACTTCTGTCCTTCCACTCAGTTCATTTGCACATCTGGTGGAGTGCAGCTAGTTGCCTTTTTTTGAGTATAAACAAGGTCTTAAATTTTTTTCTTTCTATGCAGAAATGAAGAAAAATACTTATTATATCAACTTGTTACAAGAACAAATAAGGTGACTGGCAGAAAGTTTTAGAAGAATTGTGAAATTTATTGGCTTCAAAGAGACAAAGCAATCATAGAGTCAGAGCGTAGTGGAAATGACCATGGGACTTTGGAAGGACTCAGTCCTTTGATTCATCATTGCAGTGCACATCCAGAAGTGTTGAAATCCTGCTAAACAGACTCCTTTTTTATCTGCAAAAATATATTACTCACGTGGCAGTGAGTAATGATGCAGTATTTGATGCAGTATGTCAGTCTTATGTAGTATCTGCCATTCTTTTCGGAGAAGAAAAGTTAAATGTGATTCATTTAGTGTGCCCCCTTCCCCAAGTATATACAGTGCCATTCAGCTGATTTTTACAATGCAACATACAGAAGACCAAATCCCAGTGAGGTTGTTTCAGGAATTTATCACTTATGGCAACAGCTATGGTATATTGTAGCAATTAGCAGTTTGCAAGAATAGATTCTCTCTCCTTCAGAACCCCATGGTCATGACAATGCATCAACTATATGAGGACATTACACACTTTTATAGGCACAATTAAAAGGATTGAATGAGTTTGCTGAATATATTCTCTGTATGGGGTAATGCTTAACTGTAATCATTGTATATTGAATGAAGCATGCAAGTTATCTCGTGTGACCTGATTAGTCAGAAATAGTGTTTCCACTCTTTGGAATGAGATGTTATCAGATGCAATAAAACAAGCAAGACTATACTTGATGTGAACTGTGTGCTGCTAGCATCGTCGAGTCTTTGAACTTGTACATAAAACATTTGAGAGACTTAATTCTAAGAAATTGAAATGGAGGTAAAGAAAACAGCTTCACAACCTGATTACGACAGCAATGAAGGTCTGAGATAATGAACTCGTTTTGGGAGAGCCACTAGCAAAACTGCTTCTCAAAGAAACAAGAAGCATTGATTTTATCTGTACCCTAAGCAGGCCAGTTTCAATCTGATTACTTCGTCCCATGTCTAAACCAATTTCTTTAAGGTATAGGGCAAGTTGTTCTATCCGGAATTTGCTAGATTCAAATGTACTTCATCATATGACTGTTTACCACATAGAGGTGCTCCCCTGCCAACCTCTGATCTCAGCTTGTGCTTTACTTTTTGATTCATTTATACCGGGCAGTTGCCAGAAGCTGGAGCCTACCTCCTGCTTGGATTGGGGTGGGCTCTCTCCTCCAGCCCAGGCAGAAGAAGAAGCATGGGGCTTCTGGAGGCCCCATGCTTCTCCTTCCTCTCTAATTCCAAAGAAATGGTTATTTCTGGGAAGTGGTCCTTCAAAGGTCATTTCTTCCTCTTGCAGAGGGAGATGGCCAGTAGCAAGCACAGCAGGACACTTAATCTGACTCTCATGCCTGTTCCTTTGCTTCTGCCTTTATCCTCATTTGAGGATCTTGTGCTGGTTCTCCAAGGAGGTTTCTCATAGTGAACTTTGTCCCTCAGATTAAACCTCTTTCCTAAAGTTTGTGCCCATTGTTTTGATGCACTGTCTCTGATTCCTAAGTGTAAATTATTTCAAATCACAGGGGTCTCTGGGTCCAGGGCTTGGCTGTGCTGTCCCCTTCCTTCTGTCTCAGTCACTCCTGATCCATGTGGTTCCGGTATCTTCTCACCCCAAAGCCTTTATCTAACATTAGCCAAAGTTTCACAACTTTTCAGCCAGTACTACTGGTTTTCCACCCACCCTGTCCTCCTGCCTCCTCCAAGTATCTTTGGGATTGTTTCTTCCAACTAGAGCAGTCCAAACACAGTCAGCTATCTAGGATACTGGGTGCCACCTGCATCACTCTAACCAAGACCTTTCTTGTCCTTGCTGCAAGGCAGTCCTTTCAAACACGTCAGTGAGTGTTCCTAGGCCACTTCACTTGGCTGCCATTTTATTCCTTGGTTTCTTCTTCCCCTGGAAACCCTTACCATGGTCGCTGTTACTCTGCCTGCAGGCCAGATAGTTACTACCACAGCTTCTCTGCTATATTTTCTCCTGCCTTTTGTGTAAAATACCACTTATCTCCCCACACATTTTGCTTTGGGGAAGACCAACTGTTATACCACTGTCTGGAGGTCTTCCCTGCAAGCAGCAGTGCATTATTCAACTATGATGGCTTCTGCTGGTTCAATGTCTCAATAAATCAACAGTTCAACAGTTTCAGAAAGGAAATCCATCATTTCAAATCTGGCATTACAAGTTCATTTTAAGCAGGATCCATTTTCTGCAGATTGCCAACTCTCTCACCCTGTCAGGCTAGTGAGTCCCAAGATTTCACCTTATGCCCGTCTGCTTTTCCCACCCTCGCATTCCAAAGACCCAATCTTCATTAAAAGTCAACTCAAATGTCTCCCAAATTCTCTTTCTTGGCCGGCTTTCAACTATTGCCTTACAACTTTTGACATCTGGTTGCTTGCAGCTGTTCATGCATGTCTTCCTGAGCCTAAAGTCCCATATTCACCTACTTTTTACACAAATCCAGGTCACATGCTGCCTGGGCGTGGCAAGGGAATCATGCGTCCACCTTTCAAGTCTCTAATGCAGTGCCTTCTGGTCCTGCTACCAATATTAATAAACTAGTAAAAGAAGACTCCTCTTTAGAGATAAAACTGATTTAAAAATCACTTTCACAGTTGTGTGCCATGAACAAGAATGAATTCTCTGTCATAGGACAACAGGACACTGAGATCTGTTTACTAAGTTCAGAAGGAATTGAATATGTAGCTGAAAAACATAACAGGATAATAGCCAAAATTTAGAATAACAAGAATATATCTGGAAAATATAGCAGAAAAATGGTCATAAAGAGCTAGTCTTTGCAAAGTTCCATAGGTCAATAAATCTCTGCACAGCACAATGCTGGTGCCTATGTGAGTATTTCAGGGAAGCATTGCTATATGGTTGTCCTATTCTACTCTTCCCTTGGCTTGCATTATTGCTGACAGTCAGAAATGAGACACTGAGCCAGCTGGATCTCCACCTGGTCTCCTTATAGCATTTTAATTTTCTATGTTATAAGAGTGTACTTACAAGCATTAAATACTTCCAGGAAGTTCTTGGATGTACTGAGAAAGCAAAAATGAAGATTCAGAGGTCTCTCTAAGTTAAAAGCTTGAATGACAGAGCCGTTGATTACACATCAATAGTGCCAAACCAGAAAGGACCAGAGAAGATTTTGAAAGAAAAACCTGGTTCATTTTTGGTCACCATAAGATGAAAGATCACTTAGGGTCATTTACTAGAAGTAGATTCTCTGGTTTTCAGTTTCTGCTTTCTGATATTGAGATCTGACAATTTTGAGAATTGTTGCTAATTAAAAACCTGAGCTAATACAGAAACAAACCCTAGAAATTGCAATGGAATTTACACATTTTGCAACTGCTCCTCACTTGTTTGTAATCCTGAGACAAATTCAGTCAGAAATGTTAGATGCCTCTTTACTGGAGTGTTAAAGCTGTGGTGATGAGCATCTTCTGAGTGTAAACAAACACTTTGTACATCGTTAACCAACTTGAACCTGGACAGTGCTGAGACCATCCCTTTGTTGAGAGGATCAGACAAGGCACTTTATAAGAGCCTGAGAGCCTGGCTTGCTTGCTTAATTAGCACAATTCTGCTCCTGGGCAGGAGGGACCCTCTGCACTGATGGAAAGAGCTCCACAACTGTTACCAAAGCCACCAAAAATGCCACCAGCTCAGACGTTTCACCAGAGGGCTAGCTAGCATCACAGGCTACAGCTTTCTCTTGTTACTCCAATGAATACCTCGGAAGGGAAAGCAAATCTGTTTGCTGATGAAGAATGACTCACGCAGGCCGTTTGGCTTCCCCTTGCTCTGTCGGTGAGAGGCCACCTGGCTGTGTCTCCCAGCCTACCTACAAAATACCTGATACACATGTGTGATTTGGATTTGCTGTCACACGGATGTGCACAGGAGCAGACACGGCTCTCTCGGGTGACTCATGGGTGTTGTTGGAGCTAACTAGAAGTAGGCGTGAGGAGGAGGTCCCACGTTCATGTCTAAGTTTGTCAGAGGCATAGCAGCTCAGCAGGAAAACTGGAAATCAGCATTGCTGGAGTGTAGATCAGAGCGGTGGCACATGCCTGAGCTGGGACAGAGCTCCTAGCAGAGGGCACAGCAACAGTGCCCGCTGGCCAAAGCCTGGCTGGCTCCCTCTGCCCCGCTAGTGCACATCAGCTTTCCTGCCAAGAGCCCCATGGCCTTCGTGGGTCTGGGGCTGCCCCACAAGCTGGAGAAGAAGAGACTGCTGATGCTGCTTCCTTCAGTGGTGGCACATAGTTCTGCTGTCAGCTGGGGCTGCTTGAATGAAAGGAATTTTGTAGAATTTGGGTCGTTTGTTTTTCTGCACAGGGAATGCAAGTGCTCGGTGCTTTACCTGGGGGTAATACAAACAATCCCTATATCCCTCTGTGAGACAGCTTGTTCTGAACAAACTTGCTTTATCGCTTCAGTGTGCTCGAGGCTGTTGTTTTGTTTTTAATTATTTTTATTTCAGCAGCACCTCAAAGACCCTACCACAACCATCTTCCTAACATTACAGAATGTAAAGCAGAGCCTTCCCCGAGGAGGTGGTGATCTCAGCATGTCTTGGAGGCTTAGGGAGGACACGAGGGAGCAAAGGTGTGATGCAGCAAGGCTCTTGCTCACAGGCATCCACCAGTTTAATGGCCGAGTGGAGACTGGAAGCCCGGTGTCCTGGCGCTGTGGCATGCACCCACTTTCCCAGTCACCCCCAATCATCTCATCTGCACTTTTGGTGATTAACGTGGAATTTGTCCTCTCGCCCACGGCGTGTAGGAAGAGCAGACCTTTGAGGCTGGGCAGGCTGCCTGAGCACTGCTTTTTCATACACATCAAATCAGCCCTCCTCGCAATCGGGATATCACCTCCAAGTATTCATGTAAGAGCTAGTCCAGAGCAACCATCAAAGTGAAGACGTACCTTCAAGCCAAATCTGACTTCATAACTCCCCCAAATAAACACGCCCTGATTTACAACCCTTCCAAATCCCATGCTTAAGTGAATACAACTAAAAAAGACAGTAGCTATATCTTCAGAAGAATTTGGGATAACTCTACAGTGGAAATTTCCTTCTACAACAAATCCAGCAGGAGAAAAGAGGAAATGTGTGGTGCCGGCAACAGCTATCACTAGCAACATCTCTGCCATCCTCTTCCATGAAGTTGTGACCTCAAAAAGGGAGAAGTACCAGACACTCAAAAAATACCCCTTATACTGTGTTTTTTAAGGAAGTGCTTAAAATACCACGGTGAGGGACAGCATTATAAGATACCCAAGGTTATATTAGGAAATTAACTACTTTAAAATGAGGAACTGCCATGTGAACTGGCAATCACATCTCATTCAGCATGCTGTTATTTATCTATCAGTAGAAGCACACATGGTGTTTAGCAGACAAAGGAAAAAATAAAAACCCTGCAGCATGAGTTTGTTAATCATAATTAGGCATAATCAGATTGGAAGATACTTTGTCAATTATTTTTGTTTTAATGTGCTGTGTTATATTTGTTGGAAAATGACAATTTATTAAAAGGGAAAGATTTTGCAGAGAAAGATTTACATAAATTAATTTCCCATGCAATTTTGTTGAAAGAAAATGTTCATACAAGGAAGTGTTCTAGACATCTCTAAATGAAAACATTTCCATGTGAAATTAACCTTTTGGTCTTACACGTAAGTTGATATATGTTAAAAGCACATCATCAGTTTTAACCGAGAGTCAATGAAAGGTTGCAGAGTGATCACAAGTAAGCTTTGTGATAATTTCTCTTACTGTAAACTGTAAGGATCATTGCTTTTCACCCTGCTTTGGTGTACAACATGTTCTATAAACTGCTTATTGCTAGAATTTTTTTAATAATGTGATGCAGTGAGGTATGAAACCATATCAAGAATGGAGGGCGGGATGGTGCTGGGTTGCGGAGGCTGAAGGAGAGAATCACATGGGCTTAGAAACACAGACGGGTTACAGATTGCACGGGCTGAGAGCAATCCAGGCAGAGCAGCAGCGTAAGAACTGTCATAGAGTTTCTCCTGGAAAGAGACCAAAGGAGCCTCAAGGCTGAGTGAATTGACAAGGCTTAGGGGAAGAGGGGCAGCAGGGGAGCACAGTACGATACAGAGTGTATTGCTAAGGAAATGGCTGAGCCAGGAAAGGATGTGCTATAAGGAAATGTCAGCATGAATATTTCATATGTTGACCCTTTTTGTAGTTTCAACATCTTAAAGGACATTGACTATAATTGACGTTAGAGTCTGGGTAGAGATGTAATTCCTATCCCAGGAGATGGACGTATATTACCCCAAAAAATAAAGCTCTTGGCTATGTTCTGCAAGGTGGCATGCATTGCTACATGTATTCACTGAAGGAGCATCATCATTATCTGCCTGAACCTTAATTTCCTATGGAATATCACACTGCACTTTTTTCTAGCTAATGTTACAGTTTCATATATAAGGGCACTTCTGGAGCAGAAAGGTATAATAAGACTCAGTAGATGCAGGTTGAAACGAGTTCAGACTACAAATTAGCTAAGACATTTTTGCTTATCAGTGAAGGTAAGTAAACATTAACAAGGGCTGCAGTGGATTTTTCACAATTGGAAAACTTAGCATTTTAATTGGTTGTTTTTCTAGCACCAAACACTACTAATGAATTTTGCACAGGAATTAAAAACAAGGGCATTCTTTGGTCTGTAATTACCCTAAAGCAAACTCTCGTGCCCTCAATAAGAAGAAATTTGTGAACTGAAAGCTAACTGCATATGCCTCAGGTTCTAGCAAAACCCTTTTACAGTAAAAGCTATTTCCCTGGCTATAGTCTGTATAAAATAGCATCCTAGGTATAGGATATGCATTGGAACCCTTTAAATGATATACCCTCTGGTCGCAAATGCAGCGTCTAATGGACTTACCTGGTGTAGGAGTTGAAAACAATACATGCTATGAAAAGGTTTATGCACAGACCTTAATACAGGTTAGTATAGCTTCTTTTCCATATTTTGAGATCACAGTCTCTGCTGTCCATATCCATGAAATCTCTCAAGCAGAGCTCCCATCTGCCTGCACCCCAGGCTCCATGGAGGTGCCAGGACCTCACGTTTTTGGAGTGAGGGACTGCGACTCTTGCTGCTCTCTGGGCCTGAGCTGTCTCACTATTGGAGAAGCCTTTCCGTGAGGAAGTGTTGCCAAGACTGGCCCTCTGCTCCATACCAACATGGCTTTACTATCAGATGTATTCCTTGTGCCACTCCTATGGCATGCAAGGAGTGCCTACAGACTCTAGCCTGCAGACCGACCCCATGGACACCCATCTGCCATGTAAGCCAAAGAGCCTGCATCAATCACCTTGCCTGTCCAAGCAATCCGGCATGAAGCTCATGTGCCAGAGGCCCGTAAACTAAGCTCTGCATGCACTGAAAGCACAGAGCCCTCTTGTGAAGGGGCTGGGAGGAAAGCACCTTCTAGGTGAGTAAGAAGAGGAAGGTTTGCCAGCCAATGTCTGCCATGAAGACATACCTTCTTCACCATGAGCTCTTTTCATCCTCCCAGCCTCCCTGAGAGCTGTAAGTGCAGGGCAGGCACAGAGCACTAAAGGACCTGCAGACTATTCTTGTTGCTGAAAGTTAGGCATTCATTGAAGTGCTTTGCTGGATCAAAGCCCTTGGCCTAGAGAGTTCTTCACCAAATAATACGCCATTGCCTCATTGGCACTTTACACCAATCTGTGCAGCCATTTTCTCTCTAGGAGCTATAATGAGAAAGACAATATGTAACATGGAGAAGATGGAAGAATAAATCCCAAAGTTTGCCTTTACCTCACTTTAGCTTCATAAAGCTTTCCTCTTGTCATCAAAGGGAAGTTGTTTGTTCCAGGTCAATTTAAATATTAATATAGGCTAAAATGTAGAATAAATCACAAACAAGGAAAACATTTTACTATATACTCTATCTATAAACCAGACAGAGCAAACTGCCAACTGGGAATAATGCTAAATGGGCACTTTAAGCTGCTCTGTGGAATGTGAGTTTGATCAATTCAGTCCAAGACACATTAGTCTCATAAAAGCTGAGAGTAGCATTTTCTCCCAAGGGTTTCCTTTGAGGGATATTCCTCTCAGAGTGCAGTATCACTGAGGCAATTAAGGATGATAATATTTTTTGCATATACTAAGCAACTAATGAGTCAACATTGATCAAGACATGCTTTCATCATTATCTTTTTTTAACGCACTTCCAAGTTCAGAGTGTAGTTGTTGTCACAGAGCTGACAGAAGCAGGAATGACTTGTGAAAATTATTGTACCACGACCCTGTGAACTATTTTGACAAGCAAATACCTTCCAGGAAGCTAGTAGGGAAAAAAAATAGCGTTCCCATTAATAGTTTGTGCTCTTATTCAGGTGGAAGACAAGGTGGGTATGCTATGAGACTTTCTAACATCATTGCCACATTCTTACTCTTCTCTCCCAGACTAATTGGCAGTAATATTACCAGGTCTGTGATGGTTACAGGCTCATTACAGGTGCTGCTTTTCTTGTATATCATTGCTGTCCCACAAGCATATAATTTTTTGCTTAGAAAGGATTTCTGGATATTTTCCCAGATGTAAAATCACAGAGGCTTATATTTAGTGCTCCACCTGACGACAATCCTACCTGCCTACATTCTCTCTCACATGCACACATTTGGCTTTGAACTCTGACATTTACCTTATGTCATAAATTCCTTCAATTAACCAACGCAGCGCCTTAGTATAATTGTCAGTTCTGACCTGAATTCTCTTTTGGAATAGCTAAGCAGAATTGTAGCAATGTTGTTGTAGTTCATATCGTATACACGGTCTACTAATAGGCATTTAAGGAATTATTGGTGAAGGTCTTGCTATGATAATGCTCTTGCTTCAAGGTTATTTGTGCAAAAAGGTGTCTAATCTTTGTAAAGAAAAACTGTGCGTGCCACTGTGCTTCCTGCACAATAACATGATGTTATCATCTCTCTGAAGTTATCATCTTGGCTTCTGTATATAAATTTTCAGCCTATTAGGACAATTCAGGCTTTAAAACAAATTAAAAGATTGATTCACAGGTGCCCTTGAAAGTGCAGGGCCATAAAACAGGCAGAGAAAAACCAGCATGAACCAGGAAGAAGTAGTCCAGTTCTGGACTCATTTGCTTATGTCAGATTTTTTCATGCTTTGGACACCAAACTGCAAGATGACCCAATATTAACTAAAGTTTGGAAAACTTACAGCACCACCCAGAAACAAACAGTTCAGAAGTGAGTGAAATTCCCATCATGTTGCTAACTATCAACTTCAGGGAGAGAATTTTTTTGCATATGAAATATGAAGGGATAAGAAGGATCTGGGAATACTCTCAAGCACCACAGGATCATCACAAGCTGGGACTTTCGTCAGCAGCTTTGCTGTCATTTGGTCCTAAATGGTTGCCATTAAATTACTATGCTAACTCCTAGGGCCTGGGTGTCCACACAGCTATGGATGATGGCAGGGACAGAGTGTGTACCAATCTTGCAACTTTTTTTTTGACAAAGAGCCAAGAAATTGTTTTTCACAGTTGATGGAGCAAGGATTCTTAGAGCAGCAGAGTTCATGTCTCCTGTCCTAATGCATTGCTAGGAGAGCCTAGGAGCTCTGCAGGCCTGCCTGTCTTCATCGTATTGATCCCTGCTGCAGCAAAAACACAACGGGGAAACACCTTTAATTAAATAAGCGCCCACCCTCGAGTCCATCAGTTACTCCTGAATCACAGCTGTTTGAGCACAAACATTGTTTTGTCAGATGTTTTCAACAGTCTTTTCTAGACCATATAGCGTTGTTTTGCATAGAAACAGCAATGGACTTGCTTGGTTAAAGTGACTTATTCCAGACATGGAGTATTCACACCCAGAGCAATAATTAACATGCTCTCAAGAAAGCACGGGGTGGGGGTGGGGGCTGGGGGACTCTCCATTGCTGTGGGATAATTGCCTTAGTCACACTTTACAGTACCGTGCCATTTCCATGAATTTACCCATAGCGAATCATTTGTTTCTGGGGTGATTCATCGCCACGGCTGCTTCCCCTCTTCCTGGGGGCTTTCTACAGCAGGGGGCTTCTCACAGGCTCAGCCAGACCCACGCCTGAAGAGGGCTGTCACCAGCAGCCAGCCCAGGCTTCTTTTCTGGCGAGACCGGGCGCTAAGAGGCGGCAGGGTGAACAATGGATGCTCCTCCACAAGCAGATTAGCCTGGCCCTGCAGAACATCATGTATCTTTTAAGGGATGCTGTCAAGAAGAAAACGGCGGGTCAAATCCTCGGTGAGAGGAAATTAGCACGGCCTCGTCAGCTGCACGGCGGCTGGTGGAGCGGCGCCAGCTGATAGGAGACGGGGATCTGACCCCGGCTATCGAGGAAAACCAGCGAGTATCTGGGGGTTGAACAATGCTGGAGAAGGGATTACTGGAATGAAAAGGAGCCGAAGCTTTTTTGTGCTCACTTTTCACCGCTCGTGCCGTTTCCCATCCTCTCTGCTGGGGCGCTGATCCTGGGCAGGCCTGGCCTCTGTGAACGCGTTTTTGGCTCTCGTGGGATGGCCAAACCGCTGCTGTAACGAGGCTTTCTCACTAAGATTAGAAAAAGCTACAAAAGATTCGCAAGCGTGCTAAATTCCTGTTACTCAGAAGGCTGTATCCCACCCCTCCTCTCGTCAGGTGGAGGGGACCTGGTGCTGAGGAGCAGCAGCAGCAGGAGGATTTGCCACCCTGTGCCACCCCAGCCCACTGGCACCCCCCAGGGACCCCCGGAGGATGCGGTGCTGGTGCAGCTCTGCTGCGGGGGTGGCAGAGAGAGGAGGGGACGGACCCTGCCGCCCCCCCGCATGCGATGTTCTCTGCGGGAACGTCAAGTGCGTTATGAGGACTGACAGAAATGTCACAGCACATCGCAACCGCTTTCATCCCCTCACCAGAAATAAAACACATGTCAGGTCACAGAAGGCTGTTTTCACTCTCACCAGCAGTGCCTACTGTTGTCTGGCTGTGCAGGACCTCCCAGCCCCTCCAAAGGCATTTTTGATGCTAAGGAAAAAGCATTTTTTGAAAATGCTTTTCTCTCTTTTCCTCTCAGAGTGGTTTTTTGGTAACTCAAGCCTGAAATAAAAGGTCCATCTAGCTGGAGGCTGTTGCTTCAAGTACAGCTTAATTTGCTGGGGTTTTGATATCACTTAAACCAGGATTTTTTCTAGTTTTCATGGATTGTGGCTAAACAATTGTCCTTCAGAAGTTCCCAGATGTCTCAGCTGACATTTCTCTGGCATATATTTCAGGGGAAGAAAGATGTAAAAAAAAAGCTGTCACTCATCTCACTGGATTTTTTCTTGATACAGTTCTATAATAGTGTTGATAAATACTGAGGAAAATTGGCATCAGCTCCACCTTTCTCCCTGACTGTGGGGACATGTCCATCTTCGGATTGCTGGATGATCTGAAAACTTTTCTGGCAAGTGGCCTATATGGTTTTGTCCACAGTTTTGTCCTGCTCTTTTTCACACTTATTTTACCTCCAGAACTTATAGGGTTTCTTAGAAGTTGTTTTTGCTTCTCGGACTTTGGGCAGTGTACTAACAATAATGTTTAATAGTAAGTGTCCAATTAATGCTTCCTATTCAGTGATTCAGTTGCCAAAAGGTGCTTGTTTTATTAATTCTGTGGAAAATATGCCCTGATCCCTTGCCTGGATCTATTCAGTACTTAAACAGTGAAATCAGTTTTAATAGGACCCAAGAGATGTGCATGTAACCCTCCACATGTCCCCAAGTGTGTCTGATTCCCAAATGAGGTAAAACAGGCCCATTAGTCTGTAGCTAATATTTTGCTTGATAAAGTAGGTATCATGCATTGATGAACCAGAGAGCAAAATGTCTGAAGTCTCTACAGATTTGATTAAGAAACTAGCTGCCAAGATGAGCACTAAAATAGGTCCATGCTTTTGGCAAATCATCCAGAGACATCTGTTTCACACTGATAGGGGTTTGTGTCAGCCTTCTGCTTCCAGATGCATTTGATCCTAGAGGTATCTGAGGTTTTTCACAAGAGTGTTTCTGCCTTCCATCTCCCACCTGAGCTCACTAAAGACCCTACAGAATTGCTTACAGATGTAGAGGCTTGTCCCATTGCTTTTAGCCAAACATTTTCTCCTCGCTCTTATTAAGTATCCAAATATTGGGACCTTTAGCACCTGGGGTTAGTGACCAGCCTCTGCTCCACTTGTGGCACTAGCAACTCTTGGTGACTGGCTGGAAATCTTACATGCTGCTACCCAGACACTTCTCTTGTTGCAGTGGTTTTCCAAGAGAAAGGGCTGCATTTCCATTGCCTGCCTGAGATGCTGAAACTGCCCTTTAAGGTAATTCAGGTGGTAAGAGGTGGTGGCAAATTAAGACTGTGCTCATTACACAGCACAGCTGAGAGGGCTTAGTCAGAGGAAGGCACCCACTGTAATGTTAACTATTTTCCCATTATCTCCATAATCTTTGTGTCTGGAGGCTCTCCTGGGTCCCACACAGATAGTGCAGGTCCTATGCATTTTCTCCTCACACGCGCTTATTAGAAATACATCTTTTTTGTAACCGATAATCTGGTTAGCGTAAGAAGGCAGGCCAATGCTTGTAGGTTTTCTTTTATCAGAGGCTTTTGAAGGGATCAGTCACAGTTTTCTAAAGACTGCCTCAAATGAGCGTCAGTCCCACTATTAATAATTTGATTTCAAGGTGAGCTCATGGGCATGGCAAGTCCCCAGCACAGTAATTACTTGGGGTGCTTAAGAGCAATGAGAGCTCCTGGAAAATTTGATGGAGTACTAATTATAACAGAAAGGTTTTTAATGATTACTTTCTGTTCAGAGGTAGAGGAACAAAATAAGGCATGTATTCTGCTTATATCCTGAGTGCTTGCAAATAATTTTGCTTGCATGAGGGGCCTTATAGATGCTCTCATAAGAAATATCTCAGCCCTCACAGGGCTTATTCAGGGTCAACAAGTGACTGCAGCTCAGTTGTGGCACTACCCAAATCCATATGTTTTTGCTTTCAGAGCCTCAGTTTCTTTATTTTCATCTCTCAACAGCAAAGGAGCCCTGATCTTTTTCTTAAACAACACTTTCTATGGCAACTGCCAACCCTCTAATAAAATCTTTTTTTTGTTTTAATCTTCCATGCTCTTTCTGTGATATCCCCAGGTCTCTGATTCAGTCATGCTGTATAGTGCAACTCTGGTCATGCTTGTAAATTAAGCAGGAATGTAGAAGTGTTTCCAAGATCAAGGGCAAAATGATCTTGCTACTCTAGGTGGTCATTGTTTTGAGTCATTGAATAGAGTCATAGAGTCATAGAGTCAATTTCCATAGGTTGGAAAAGGCGTTTAAGATCATTGATTCCAACTGTAAACCTAGCACTGCCAAGTCCTATGAAACCATGTCCTACACATCTTTTAAATACCTCCAGGGATAGTCACTCAGTCACTTTCCTGGGCAGCCTGTTCCAATGGTTAATAACCCTTTCTGTGGAGAAATTTTTCCTAATATACAATCTAAACCTCCCCTGGCACAGGTTGAGGCCATTTCCTATCACCCCAGCCTCACTACAACCTCCTTCTAAGTAGTTGTAGAGAGCAATAAGGTGTACTCTCAGTCTCCTTTTCTTCAGGCTAAACCCAGTTCCTTCAGCTGCTCCTCACAGGACTTGTTCTCTAGAACCATCACCAACTTCATTGCCCTTCTTTGGCACCTCAATGTCTTTCTCTTAGTGAGGGCCCCAAAACTGAACACAGTATTTGAGGTGTAGCTTCACCAGTGCTGAATTCAAGGGAATGTTCACTTCCCTAGTCCTGCTGGCCACACTGGTTCTGATACAAACCAGGATGCTGTTGGCCTTCTTGGCCACCTGGGCACACTGCTGGCTCATACTCAGCCAGATGTTGATCAACACTCCCAAGTCCTTTTTCACCAGGCAGCTCCAGCCACTCTTCCCCAAGCCTGTAGCGCTGCACAGGGTTGTTGTGACCCAGCAACAACAATTTGTTAAGACTGTTTTAAAATAAACCAATCCTTATCTCCCCCAGGTATATAACCAGAATATTTCTGTGGCCTTTTTCACATTTTACAAGGGGCTAAATTTTACATTTTTTCAACAACTGAGTTCCTAAGTGCACAGGAACTTAGCAAATAAATACAAAGTCAGATTATTGCAATTTAAATGCATCCGTGGATATCATCACGTAATACCAGGAAATGAGCCAGTCCTTCCATTTTAATTTTGCATTGAAATAAATGTATGCTAATAATATTATCCAAGGTAAACCACAGAGGTGGTGGGATACGATTGATTTATTAAGATACAGAATGTACTTTTTATATGAAAATATCCTCCAGATGTTTAACACTTTCTTGCATTATAAACATAAATTATTCATAAATAATTTCACTTACAGGTTTGATGCTTCATAATTTCCAGCAAGATGAGAATTTTGAGAGGATCTTCGTTTTGAAGAGAAGTATAAATAGTTATATGTCGATATTGCAAAACTGAGCCTTTCATTATAGTAGAGTCATATGGAATCCAAATACAGTGGTCCTAAATTTGCCCTTTGCTTCAAAAGTATAAGAATAGATCCCTTGCATAACAAATGTTTTAAAGCCCAATTTATAAGACCCTTTTTAAAGTTAATAGAGCTCTTCCCCTGCCTGAGGACATTTGGCAATGGGTGATAATCTAACTATTTCAAATCTTCATTCCAAAAAAAAACCTCCTAACTTTGATGTGCTCGTTGGCATCTTGGTCGTGGCATTTGATAAATGGTAAACCAGAGAGGTCCAGGCTTAGTCTTCTGCATCAGCCAAAGAAAACTGCAGCAGCTCCATTTGCTTCAAGGGGTGCTGGAAATACTGAGCATCTTCTGAAAAATCAGGCTGCTCATAGCCAATGCTTTTGTGTAGGCTTGAAAATTTTTGGCCACAGTATTTTACTTTTTTTTTATTATTCACCTGTACCTGATCTCCTGTGACTAGCAAGACTGTGCCACAAGGGAGGCGTTCAATTGCACAAGCTGCACACATTTGTGCAAGAACAACCACAGGAGGAAGCACCTGGATATCACCACTCTCACCAAGCCATTTTAATACCATCTGTGTTTTTATTTTAAACTACAGATGGTCTGTGATTTTTTAAGAGAGTTCCTTCTTCCCAGGCAACAGTGTTGGAAGTGCTGCTTGTAACAGCACTTGTTTGTCCACTGTTATAGAGCAGATTTTCCACAGTTTTTACATCTATGGACATTCTGTCCCATCGTCTTCTAGCAAACCTGGGTCATACCCATGGCAATTCTAGCACCACCTCCAATAAAAACCAGTAATGTGACCTGCACGTTACGGCCACATGAGCCTGTTCACTGTGAAGCAGAGAGATCTGGGGCAGTGGGACAGAGCAGATCCCACCAAGGAGCCCATTGAAGTGCTGTGAAGGGACAGCCACCCATGAGTAGGAAGAGGCCTCCTCAAGGCCAGTAGATTTGGAGATCTTCAGGTAATGTACTCAGGTAAAATACATTGCTCTTCCTTTCTTTAAGACAGTGAGATATTCTTTAGTGCTTAAGCACTACGTCTGTTGTCTCTTTTTTGCTCATCTTTAATTGTTCTCTCTAAAAACCACAGTGTTGAGGACTACTTATCCTCAGTCACTTTTTTCCAATAAATATAATTAATGACTGTTCTAATACATTCTTATCTAAAAAAGTAACAAAAAAGTCTCAAACATCCACCACAGATGAAGCCAACTTGCTCTGCATGCTAGTCTGCATTGAGTATTTTTTAGAAGTGAAAAAATAAAATTCCCACAAAAAGAAAATACTGACTGTCATTTCTTAGTGACTGTTTTTCTTGATTTAGGAACTAGATTATGTAGAACAGATGGGGCCAAATTTTGCTCTCATTTGCATCAGCCTAACTCAATTTAATTTGATGACAGCAGTTCCTAGCACAATTATAAGAAATGTCTCTTTCTGGAGCTCCTGGAACATCACATCTCAATAGAAAAAAAAAAAAAAAAAAAAAAAAAAAGCAAATGAAGCTTTCAAACCTCTTTGGTTAAATATCCAGTAAAATGAAACAATTTAGGCAGCATATGGTGGTGTCACTTTCACAAAACATGTTCTCACCAGCAGGCTATGAAGACGGTATAGATAATGTGAAAAACCAGGGAAATACATTAAATAAGTCAGAGGGTGGTGCAAAAAAGAGCACTGGGAATAAAGAAAGAAGCCACAGAGACCCACCAAACAGAAGCAGCAACAGAGCTCATGCAGACAACATGAGGCAAGGACATGTCCTTGCACGGACAACCTGCCGTCAGCTTGTTTTAAGTAGCAAGCAGTTTCTTATGCCTCTCTAATACGATCACCAAATTTCTACCAACATATATGTGTGTGTATATATGTATATACATATTCCATGTGAAATTAGCATCGCATCTTAAATATATAACTGGGGTTTTAACATAAATATTGCTTGATGACTAAATGTCATGAAATAAACCCATTTATTATAGCAATGTTTGTGTGGCTGATCTTCTGAACACATGACCTATACATAGCTGAAAATATGTATTTTGTTGATGTTCTTGTTGGCTGTTGGGTGCTTCAGGCTTGTCTGTATCTAAGGACAGAGTACCTGGGGAAAGAAAGGTCAGAAGAAGAGCACAAAGGATTTTAGGGGCTTGGCACAGCAAAGTCAGGGAAATTTGCTGGATTGAGGATATCTACTGTTCTGGCCTGAAAAAACACACTTTACCAAGCCCACACGTACATCACAAAGTTGCAGTGCAGCCCAGCTCTGCCTGAGGGGACTCCCAGCACGTGTAACACAGATCCATACTGCCCAGCAGGGATTTATCTGGGCATGTACAGCAGGTGGCTCCCCGGGGTGCAAAACAAAACCATTTGGAAAAAAAGCAGCCAGTTTCAGCGAAAATATGGGGAAAATCCCATGATCTCCCTAGGAACAGACTTTAACCTTACACTCTGGAAAGCTCTCACATTTTACAGGAGGCTGACACCATCTCCCCCCTCTGCTGGTGAGCACTGCCCTGAGCCTCTCATACTGGGAGCACCAGTATGGTTCACAGGACCATGTCAGGGCAGTGCTGGTGGGAACTGCGTGCCCCTGCAGCACAGTGGGAAGAAGTCACCATCGCGCACAGAAGAAGCCTTCTTCACTTCCACCCGAGGGAACCTATTAGGACAAAAACTGTTTCTGGGGACAATACACTCCTGCCCAGGCAATATTCAGTTTGCACACACGATTTACCAGCCACACACAGGTATCTTTATTCAGTCCTACCAGCACTGTCAGCACCTGCCTCACCTCCAGCCAGAAAACCTTTAGTCCTTCCACTCATGTTGAGGGAAAAGAGGTGATTCCCCTCGGGGTAAGGACTGCTGTCAGGTCCCCCTCCACCTGACCCACGCTGACATTGAGATGACCCACTGCTCAGGGGTTGTGGGATGGGTTTCAGCGGAAACAAGCTTCCCCCATTACTCTCAGTTCCCCTTTGCCAGCCACAGAGGTTTTGAGTTATTCCTGCCTATTGCACCAAAGCGCAGATTATTAGCCCACGTGTCAGACTGTAATTTGTTTCACGATGTGAACCCGTATGCTCGAGTGGTTCTGTTCCTCTTTCTTTCAATAAAGCCAGTCCATTCCTTAATTCAATTACAGCCCTTTTTAGCCAGCTTCCTCACAGATCCCAGCAAACCATTCTCCTTGCTTTGCAGATTATAAGGATACCAGCACCCTTGGATTCTTAACTCAATTTTTATGCAAGTTACAAAAACAAGGGGATCCTGTTTTTTCAGTGAGCCCATCCTGCTCCTCTGAGGTGCTGAGCTCTTGTTCTGCTCCAGAAAAAACCCTTTGCTTCAGAGGAATGAAATGCTCCTCAGCATGAGCTCAGCACCTCGCAGAACCCCACAATTAAGTCATTTCCTGAAGGCCATGGAGTGAATCAGACACAGCGCCAAGAATTTAACACGGCTTCCTGAGCCCATCCCCTGCTAACCAGGAGCACAAAAGCATGCTCTGTTTACCCAGAATTTAAGCACACACTGAAGTTGTACTATTTCATTATTACGCCCCATTTGTAATTAATTTTTCTGTCTGCTCTCTTTTCCACACTCTCATCTGCAGCGTTAATTTCCCTGTTGAAGCTGCATGTTTTCTACAAGTCTCAAGAGGAGAAGCTCAGACAGTGGCCAGATCTGGGCCCCAAAAGGCTTTCTGTGCCAGCATCCCCCTCTCCCACACAGGAGACATCACCTCCTCCAGTCTCCTCTGTCTTTCTCCTGGACCCTGCACTGGATTTGTCTGGGATCCTACTGCAGGAAAGAGGATGCTGAAAAGGAAAGGAGAACACCCTTCTCCTTGTCTCTCTTTGCAATAAGGATCTTCTAAAAACAGGGTCCACAACCAAGACTAGGGTCTGCTCTTAGGCAAAGTCTTCTCTCCTCTTTTAAAACAAGTGAAAAGAAACATTACCCAACCAAGCATCTTCCCTTTGCAGGATCTACTCCCCAGAGAAGGTTAAGATTCGGGTTTGGGGAGAGATTCAGTGTCCTGCAGTCCAGAAATTGGAGTGGAGTGACCTCAGCTATAATAGTCTAGACCCAAGCAACATAAGGGAATACTGCTGAGCTGCTGTTTATGTCATTTCCACCCCCATCTCTCTAGCATATGGCCTTTCCCTCTCCTATCTGTCATCAGAACTGATACTGGCTATATCACACTCTCAGAGGGCTTTTCCTACCACTTTAAAGGTTGACTTTTCCCTCCTGTAGCTGCTCATCCCGTACTGTAAGATCCCTGCTTCTGAAACCACACTAGCTTCCTTGCTCCCACCAAACTGCAAATGAATCCACATCCCTTCTGCTGGTGTTTGCTTCACATGCTGCTATTTTGCGTCCCCTTTGTCGCCCACAGCACTGCTGTCACGTGCCCTTGGGGTTGCCAGCTCTTTCAAGGGAGCACAACCCCCAGCAATACTGGTCCCCAAATGCATGGTGTTGGCAGTGGGGTGCAGTCTGTGCAGCTCACATTTTTAATACACTATCTGCTGAAGACTCACACCACCTTCTGCCTCAGGTCTGCTACTGGGCATGAGGTCTCAGAGAACTGCCCACACTCCCTGAGCTTCACCACAGCTGGGGGCTTTTCTCTCAGGCTACATTTTAATTACCGTGTCAAGGGTTTACCCTCTACCCAGTGTTTTGCTCTACTCTAGACTCAGCCTAGCCCCCTGCCAAGAGTTCAGCATTTTCCCAAAATTACAATGTTGGCTCATCGGGCCAATCAAGTTCTTCTCTGTGCTTTTGCCACCCTTTTGGTTTGCCACTTGAAAACATACTGCTCACATTTTGTGAGCTGCCTGTACCACTCAAACTCCTGTAATGCAGTTTGATATCTAGTTGTGTTCTCACAAATTAAATGGAAATTTTTACAATCAACAAATGCTTTAGAAAAAGCAATAATCAGAAATTAGGCTACTCTGGCTTAACTATCTTTATTTTGGCACCCGTTGCTTGCAGTTACAAACTGAGTCTCTGTTTAAATTGTCTCTGGTAGATCTTTATATTTCTAGAAAATTTTGGCCCTGGAAGGCAGAAAGCTTTCAGGCTTCCTTTCAGGGAATAGCCTCGCTTTCTTTCAATCTCAGTTCCCTGTATTGCTCAGCAATTATTCCAAACCCTGAAGTCTGAGCTCCCAGACTGCTCCCTTCCCAGACCTGGTTATAATCAGATGCAGCCTCACGCCTGACCCGACAGGAACCTCTCCACTGCGTGGGCATCAGCTCTAACTGGCTGTTAAATCACTTGGGATTGCAGTCCCCTCGCAAAGGCAAGCCCGCAAAGGGTAGTGAAACTCCCTGAAAAGCAGAGAGACCAACAGCTATCAGCCTCAAGGGAGGAACAAGGGACCTTTCTCACAGATTAAATACAGAATAGTGAGTAGAAATTGGCAAAATTCTGTACAAATAGTTGTTTCCTGCTGTCAATGTGGAGGGAAAAAAAAAGTAATTTCCAAGGAGGAAATGCCAGTATTCACGATATCGTTGCTATTTCAAAGAAATCTTCCTAGGTATCAATAAATGCTTTGATAAGACAAAATTCAAAGCCAAATGACAGCTCTAAATCCATAGATAGTTCTCCCCTCCTCCCTCAAGAAAATAAAAAATAGTACACATTGTACATCAATCTGTTTCTTGGAAAACTGGCATATTGCAACACCCAGGGTTGGCTCAGATGCTTCCATAGCAGCCAGACACTTGCAAGCTCAAGCGCTGATTGCTGAGGATGGCATCAGGCTTTTCTCCATGGCAATGCAGACCACTTCTGCTCAGCCATCTGTCTTATCCATCACCTTTTAAATTTCACTGCTGTCCTTGTCCATGCACTTCTGACATTTCATATGCAAGCGTGCTGCATACAAATCCCCAGTGCAGGATTTCTCCATAAAATTTCAGGGGCTGTTCAGAGATTTTATTTAAATGAAGGAATACAGGTATTATCATCACACTGAAGATTATGAGAAGTTGCTTTTTTTCACACTGACTAAGCCAGTGCAATTTAATTTAAGATTACTTAAGAGATCAAAAATGACAGGCTTACTGAAATATATTCTGGTTTTTGTACAGCACCACTCAAATTGTTAATTCTGCTCCTGGATGCTAAGGAGTTACGTAATTATAATAATTACCTTGCATTTCTATGGTATTTTCATGTCATGAGTATGTTGTGCAAGCTGTACATGGAAATAAATGGAAATGCCCCTGTATCTAGGGGTTTTACAGCCTTTGCCAGGGCTATGTAGATATGTAGATAAGGTAGATAATATGTAATATGTAGATAATAAGGAATGATAACCTATATAAATTAAATACTTTGGTCAGGCTTGTCTGGAATGCAGGCAGCTACAGAATTGCAATTTTTGCATGAAAAATTAAGGATTTACTTAAAGCTTCCGCTCTTGAAATCATGGGATAATAAAGTTTATACTGGAAATAATCTCTCTTTTGATCTGCAATTTGGAAAAACTTGAACATAGGAAACTCAGAGGCTCAAAACAAAGGAAACCAACTCCTGCTATGCTGACTTTGAGGCAGTGATATGATTTGAGAAGGAAGGGGAGGCTGCGCCTTCCATTTTCAGTACATGCAGTTCAGCAGGCACAGGTTTTGATATTATGCTGATTGCAACTTGTCACAAAGACAAGAAGCAGCCTACATTAATTAATAGAGGTCTGGCAATTTCTATTCCCATGGCTTCCAGTGATCTGTATTTTCAAAGAACAAATTTGAGTCTGATCTTCGCTCTGAATAATGAATCATGGAATACCTGAAGCCTGTGAGTCTAAAATACATGATTCCATTTCACACAGCCATAAGGCCATATTGTTATTAATTCTCTGCTTTACTGGTTGTTCACATTAAACTTCTGGGCCCTCAAGAAGCAAAATGTTCCCCAGATCTGCAATAGTCAAGGATTATGGATGTAAGGATATATGGGAAAATCCATCCAAATTTATCAAAGATTTGAAGTTGCAGAGGATTTGTTTAACCACATTAAACTCCCATCAGGATGCTCCCATCTGGAGTTAAACTAGTTCATTTTCACCAAATTCACTTTGTTTCTGAAGGAGTTAAAGTCATGGTGCAGCCGCTTTAGCTGAGAATAGGAATCTAATGCATGAATTAGAGCAGGCTCAAATCAGCTTCTTTCTCTCTGTGAAGAATAGCTCTCAGTGTGACAATCCACATGGAAATCCGTGTTCTTCCACAGCTCCTCCTGCAATCTCAGGGACCCTTTCTTCCCTCCATCCTGGAAAAAATAGTAAGTGGACCAGGTAACCACAAAAGACACATCACTTGAACACAGAAAATTAACATCTCGCTTGCCTGCACATCACCAGCTGACTAAGCAGCTGGAGAAGGAGACCTTTCCATTCACTGTATTTATTTCCTTAAGACAGGGATGCCACTGCTTTTCATGCAGGAATGTTGGACTGCCCAGCCCTTTTGCTGCCCTCTCTGTCTAGGACATTTACAGGTGGGCAGAGTCCAAATGCCATCACGCCATTTACAACCCTTCTGAAGGGGTTTAATCCAGAGGATGTACTGACTTTTCACATTTGAGCTTATTGGCATAATTCCTGACAAAACAGGACAAAGGGAAAGGAGGAGCGGGGGAAGCCAGGAATTGCAGAAATACTGGCCCATTGTGCAGAACTTGCAAATGCTGGTCAGGCTTTAGAAAAATGCAGTGAGTTATGGCTGATCCAGCAGAAAGAGAGAAAAAGATGAAGACAGCAAGCAAAGTCTGTCTTCTCTCCAAGCTGTGTGTTTTGTCTATTCACATCAGGACCACTGACCAAAACGGGTGGAGATTTTGTTTGGTTTTTACATATAAAGAATGACTTGGCAGCGGGGTTTGAGTTGAAGAAAGAAATGCAATTCAATACAATCTAGATGATTAATTCTATATAAGCAAATGGTCGCTTAAACTGGCGGGCTTAAAATTCTGAGGGTGTCACTTTATCGTTTATAATTATCTGATTTTGTAATGCCTTTTCCTTCACTCTGCTTGCGGTTTGAATTAAACTGGAATCCAAAATTTCTAAGCTAAGCCATTTGAAAAGGATTTTTAGGAGGAGGGGGAAGAAGAGCTGCATCTTAATTTCTTTTATTTGCAGTCCCATCCAAAGCCACAAAGACCTGACTCTGAGATTCCCATTTAAAAGAAATTGACATACTGAAAAAGCAAGGTGTGTTAATGTGTTAATATTTTAAAATCCGAACTTGAACCACAGCCTTCATTTGAACTTGAATCTAAACCTTTAAAGCTTCTTTGCCTCAGCCCATCTCCATGTGCTGCACATTTAGCCAGTATCTCTCCTGCCACAATTCTAGTTTTGTGTTCCATTTATTTTGCTTTTCCAGCAAATTATGTTTTTTCTTCCCTATCTATAAAAAAAAAAGGTCAAAAAGGAGAATTACCGTGCATAGGAAATCAGCATTATTTCCTTTTGCATTTGTAGCCAGCTGCCAAGGACAATAAACACATCCAGTCACAGCTAGGCTCTCTTCTCTCCCACTTCCCTCACAGACCTGTTCAAAGAAAGAAGGAAAACATCTAAAGAAAAAATATTCTGGAAATTGAGAGAGGATGCCCGGCTCAGAGTATGCTGTTTTCTGTGCTGAACAGCAGAGGGGGGCAGCAGAACAGGGTCTGTCCGGCTGCACAAGGGCTGCACAGTCCAGCCTCTGGAGAAACCCCCACTGGGGAGACCAGCAATCCCCTCACACACTGAAATTTGGCATTAAATATATTTCCTTAATGGCTGTGAGGTGAAGGAACCTCCTTGGCAACAGATGACATGTCTTCAAGATGATGCTCTATGGATTGCCTTCTGTTAACTCTGTATTACACCCTTAATGGTCCAGATCCACAGGGATGTCCAATGCCTAACTCCCACTGGTTTGGAGTGCCCACCCCAGCCCTTTGAACATGTATTAGCTGGTATTTCACTAGGATAAATCTGTATAAGTGAATGACACAGCCATTCATATTCAATCAAATCCGAGCTAAGATGTAAGAGACCCTGGAAATAAATTCAGATTGAGGACATTACATAGTAATGAGCATTCATACTTTGCTGTGTCTGCAGCATCTATATATTTCATAGAGCTGATACCAGGAGAGATGTGGGCACTGACACACTAAAAGAGAGCAGAGCCCATTGGAAATGCCTCTTATTGGAGTTGTAAGCCATGCATGAAAGGTGTTAGAAAGCACTCAGACTGGAAAAAGCTCATGGAAGGGCTTACATTCATTAAACAAAGCATGGGGAAGCCTTTCAAGAAGGCTGGAGGCTGAAAATATCAGCTGCCTCTCAGGTGACATGCAAAGCCTGGAAAAAGAAGTTTCCTTGAAAATCACCCTCGTGTTCATATAGACTAGCACATAGATCTCTTAGCTGCCTCCTGAATAGCCTTGGCATGATACCAAACTACATGTGATTTGAGAGCAATTGTCTAGAAAGTGTAATAGGCTTCCAGGCTGTCCAGAAGTGGGGCTCACTATGGCCAATGCAGGGTTTGTCGCATGATCACATCCACTGTGCATCTGGTACACCTGGATTTGAGATACAGCTCATACCAATAAGTTTGGGGAGTCATGGCCACAGAAGACATGGTGCCTGTGCTGCCCCATTGTGGCCCTTCTTTCGGGTGCTTTCCTTCAGACACAAGTTCTGAGCAAGGGTAGAGGTGGCATGTGCCTAAGGAAAGCCATCCCTGCACTGAAGGTTTTTTGGGAAGTTGGGCAAAGATCTTGCTTGTGTGTGCATCTTCACACATGCGTACATGTTTGTGTATTTATCTCAACTACTAGCTGAGATGATGGCCATATTTAGTAGAGGAAACAAATTTGCATTTTAGTAAAGAAAGAAACCACTAAGGCCAAGCAAGAAAGACTAAAGCAAAAAAAATCCCATCCATTAGAAAGGGATAAAAATACTACAAACCCTTAAAACCAGAAAGCAAGTACCAGCATTTCAGCAACAACAAAGAAACAGTTTCAGCTTCAATAAATGTGCAATTAATATTTGGGAGAAATGTAGAATAAGAGGCAGACTGGAGACTACATCCAATATGTTAAATTTAAGTAGTTGAAGAACCCAGCTCCTAAGTTTGAGAAGCCTTTGGGGTATGAAGCTGTAGAATTTTTAATCTCTGAAGTGTTTCTGTGAATTAAAATGCAGAAGTTACCTGATGGGTCATCTTACCTGAAATTGCCCTTTAGTATTTCAACTCCTTCAAACATACTATGCTGGAACCAACAGCACAAAATTTTATTTAAAAAAAAATAAAGCAGTTTAAAAAAAAAAAAAACAAGCAGAGAAGTTGCATTGGCCTTCCTATTATGGACAACATTTTCTTACCAAATTGTGAGATAATAACAGGGGTCTCTACACTAAAATCCCAGTCTGATTTAATTCATTCAGACTTCCCGTATTTCCCCTACAGTCTTGCTGGCCTGGTGTCCTGCACAACGGTAAGAATAACCTCCTCTAAAAACTCTGCATGGATGATTTCAAGATACATTGTGAACTTTGGAAGAAATAACTGCTTCTTGCTGCAGTGAAGTGTCATGCCAGTAAATATTAAAAGCACCAGTCCTACTGGTAACACTAGTTAGGAAATAAGGGCAGTGCAACCTGCCTGAGCATTAAAGCTGTTGCTTTTGTTGTGGAAAGGGAGTGCCAAAGTAGATTGCATCAACTAGACAAATTGAATAGAACAAAGAAATGACCCAGTAAATTAATAGCTCGCTGTCTATTTTCCTCATAGTAATTATCTATATTAATTTACCTCAGAAGGATAAATGTACAGAAGCCACCAAGGTACATGATCAGAACCAGGAAGAGGGAGGACAGAGGAGGATATGCTCATGGCCAGATCATGGTGGGCACGCACGCTGGGCAGAAAGATATTGTTTCAAAAGTACTTACAACAGCTATGGCACATGGAGGGATTCAGTTGTGGAAATAGTCCTAAGATATCTGTCTCTGCTGCCAGAGAAAAAGTGAGAAAATACTGAATCTGTGTGTCCTGTCCAGGACCCCGATAGGTGTCCCTCAGCCCAGGGAAAGTCAGGCACAAACCTGCAAGAGGTGTTTCAGCCTCTTGGACCTGCAGAGGGAGAGGGAAGATGGGCCAGGTCTGCAGCCCCAGAGCCTGTATGGAGATGTTACCAGCTCCTGAGGACAAAACCAGTTTGTCACAGCTGGATAAAACCAGCTTGTGCTCACAGTGGAGTTACAGGCTTGTAGGGCAGGGCACTGAGGGGTCAGTCAACACAGATGAATAAGAGGAGGACCTAGAAGTAGACATAATACTGAAAGAAAGGTAGCTAGAGAAGGCAGTTCTACCAAAGCTCCTTTACGAAGCTGGATTGAAGGGGAAATGTGAGAAAAAGGCCTTTGCTACGTCAGTGCCTGTTGCTGGCCACTACATCCTCCCAGCACAGCAGTACCTTTGCTAGAGGGTTGCTAATGCAGACAGGGATGGTTTAGCACTGTTTTAGTAAAGATTTTATGCACTGGGCGTTTTGTCACCTGCCACTTTCCCAGTTTTGGCAATCCTGAAGTCAAATGTAGTTTGTAACACTCATACGAGCTATATGCAATGATTTACAACAAGACCCTGGAAAATAAGTATTGACATTTGACCAGCATATTGGGTCATGATGAAGGATTTTTAACGATCACAAGTAGACATAACCTCTGTTTTACAGCTTAGCTAAAAGATCCTTATGAAGCCAAAGGGCCTGTAATTAACTTTATAACAATACTTAGCAATGCAAGCACGTTACTCAGGCTGCTCCGCAGTCACTCCCAGCAGAGCACCAGTGAACAAAGCAAAATCACTTGCTTTCTCCCCAAACAGAAAATAAAATTAGCCTGAAAAAGACAGAAAGCTAAAAGGGAAAGGAAAACTGAAAGATTTAAGGAGAGACGACAAAGAGAAGGGGAGAAAGGAAAATGACTACTGAGGAATATTTGTCTCACTTCCTACTATTTTTGTGTGTTTTGGCCCTATTTTGGGCTGCGTTGTTAACGCAAGTTCCCCAAACTTTTCCTACCCACTACAACACTAAGAGCCTGATGGATTTTGCCAAAAGAGGCTCCCACCTCTGTTTTGACTTTTGCATTCAGCAGCGGTACACAGTTGTTTTTTTCCCTTAGGAGACAGGGAGCATGTTGGCTTCTCTGCTTCCAGCAAAAAGAACATCCAAAACCCATAACCACACAATAACATCAGGGTGAGGTTGAGCCAGCCACAGATTTGGGAACTGATTTCAAACACAGGCAGTAGGTTTTCCCTCACATAGAACTTTTCTATTTGTTTTCACACTTAAAATTCTCAGAAATAGTTTGGCAGAGAGTCATACAAATAAAGCGTAGTAAACCTGCATGGAGCCCAGTACATAGAGCAAATGGAGTGAGATTTATTAAAATTTTTAATGTTAGAAAAACATTTTCATTACTCATATATAGGAAGTGGCTGCTTCCCTCAGCAGGGCAGGAGGGGGAGCATAGTTGGGCCCTGTGTTGGGTGAGACGGATGGAGCATTTCCAGCAGCATCCCTGCTGTGAGCATGAGTTTCTCAGGAGAGGGAAGGAATGTGTAGGACTTCAGTGTAAGATGAAGAGTATGACTCAATGCCTATTCTCTGTAGGCTACCTTCACGCAAAGGCACTGCGAACACCAGCAATGGTTGCTTGCAGTTCCACAGCTCACAGCCCTTCAACACCTGAAACGTCTCACCCAGTGGTGTGTATTCTGAAACAGGAGCAGCTCTTATGGCTGGTAGATTTTCCTCTACACCATCGCTATAAAATGCTGCCTGTACAGGTGATAACAGAGCACAAACCAGTAATTTCTGTATTTCCACAGTCTGGTCAAGGCTGACTAGCTCAAAAAATCTAGTTATGATAGGAAGAGTCTACCATACAACCAATCTTCCAGGCTCCTTCTTTGGTAGTCGCCAGTGACATGATTAAGCAATCTCATTCCAGCCCTGCATAAAGCAAATATCTCTGCTATATTAAGTGCCATCCCACTTGGAAGTCATCATCACTGTCCTGGCTTGGACTAAACCTCTGGAAATGAGCTAGAGTCACTAGCCAGGCCAAGCTCAGGTATGTTATATGCAGGTAGAAATAGAGTCTCAGAGGGTGGTATTCAATTACATCAAGGCTGGTTTTGCCCCGTGTCCTGGAAGCATTAAATGAAGCGATATGTGATGGTGGATTGAGCAGATACTATGCATGTGTCAGAGCTAAATGGAGGGTATTGGCTTCTAGACCTGTCTAGTCTTTCTTTGGGATCCAAACTAATTAAAAGTTGAAAATTCAAATCAATCAGATCAAAATCCGATCCTGTGATTAGAGGATTTCTGGAATGTCATTTCAGTCAATATTGCTCTCAACAAAATAACTCTTGCTAGTCAGATGGATGTCACCAGAGAACTATCAAAAAGATAAGAAATGCCTGCCTTTTCTGGTCCCCTTCTACAGGGGTGCAATACTGTGGGGATGCTGCAATAGCAATGTGGCACAAGAGCATGAGGTGCACTACATCAGGCTTGCTCTTGGGAGACAACAAATTTGACTTCCAGGGAGGATACAGCAGAGTTTGGGTAATGGCACCTCAGGTAAACATGAGCTGTGGTATCTTGAACCCAAGAAATTTCCTCATGATGGAAAAATATTTGACAGAAGGACCTTTTTTTGTTTAATCTATCTCCTATTCTAGTATTCTGGTATTTCTAGTACCAAAAACCACAATGTAGATCTCCGTCAGGCCTAAGGAGAAATGCAGACTCTAACAAAAGTCCTCTGAATAGTTAGTTTACTGTCTTTTAGCATGGGTACAAAATCAAAAATGGCTGTCTTGTGAATGCACAGGCAACCACAGACAAATTCAGCATAGAACCATGATTAGACATATATTGAGATAGATGTATTTGTCTCTTGAGGCCTGGGAATTTTTCAAGACACATTCCAGCAAGTTCTTTTGAAAACCAACTCAGAATTTGAAAATATTTCTCTTCTTTTCATTGGCTTCCAAGCAAAAACCATCATGTCTTCCCCATACTGCAAGTGTTTAGGAAATCCACCCCACATCTGGACAATTAAACTGCCTGGAGATGCTCCAGCTCTGGGCTTTGAAGAAAACACTTCAAATGTTGAAAGTAAATACTGATAAGCCAAAAAATAGGGAGATGGGTGGATTCTATCAACTTTCATAAATCCAAGATCATGTACATATGTATTTAATTGCAGAAGCAGTTTCTGTTCTGCTTTGAATCTGAAACATTTTTATTGCTGCTCGCATTTACACTCTGAGATTCTGCCTTGATGTGCTTTTTTTTTTTTTTATAAATTAATAGGATTTCAAACTGCTGAGACAACTTTCAAGCAAGATAATTGTTGGCCTGGGCCACTACATACCATATTCATCAGTTTATCTATGAAAGGTTATAATAAATAGCACAACATTACAGAGCTTTGCTCCCTATGGGAAATTACTATGCCCCGTATTCCTTTCCTGTCCCCTTTTTAAATTGCTCTTTTGGCTTCTCAGTTTTGCTGGAGGGTTTGTGGCCCTGTTGTGAGTGCTTGCTGTGGTGAGAATGTTTTTCCACTCTCTTCAGTGTGAAATTCCAGGTACAGTATTATGTCACATCAGATCTCTGTGAAAAAATGTATCTTGGCTCCAAAAGAAAAGATTAGTGGAAAAATCATTCTCAACCTGCCAGGAAAATATTTTTTCCCCTTCAGCATGAAAACAAAGTGTAGAGTCAGCTGAGGGATCTAAGCATTAAAGGGAAAGCAATGTTCCAAGCTTTTCTTAACCTCTGTCCTCAAATTATCTAAAGACTTTTGGAGGATGTGGAACAAAATAAAGAAAATTAACTTTGTTTATTCCTGAATAACAAAGTCCTGTATTGGTGGTGCGGTGTTCTACATTGGTATAAATGTTAAGGTTGCTTTTAGCAGCAGTGCTATTTTCAGCAATTATGTCTAGCAAAAAAGCTTAAAAAAACCCTAGATAATACAGAATGACACCTTTGGCTCTGGAGACACTCTGTCCTTTATCTGTCTAGCAGCCACAGGAAGTTTTTAGTGCTAAGTAAAAGCAATGAATTATAACACAGGCAAGCCTAGATCTTTACTGCCATATTTTATTAAACTGGCTGCAGTGCATTAAAACTCAGAAAAGACAAATAAATATAGAGGGGGGAGATGGGAAAAAGGGACTGACACAGCAAATTTTATGTTCTTGCACATGAATAGCAAGTACTGGGCTAGAAGGGTGTATTGGGCTGAGGGACGCACGGAGAAATTCGAGTAACCTGCCAACATAAAACAAAGGGGGTAGTATAGCACAAAGATCTGCTCCAGCCCTTACTGAAAACAACAGGAACCTTAACACTGCTTTGAAGGAGAATTTGATAAATGCCCAACGTGGAGCTGACCAAGGAGAAATGAAGTGTGGCAGCCAGTTTTTGTTCAGAGAAAATGAATGCTACAAAGTGTGATGCAGAAGCAGAAGACGATGAGGACTCAGAAGGCTGAATACAGCAACAAGTTACAAAAGCAACCCTGCATCCTACCCTTCTCTTTCGCAAATGTCCTTATGCTGAGTGGCAGCAAACTAAGGGAGCAAATAAGGGTCAGAGAAGAGAAATATTATCCCAATCCTAGGAGAGATTCCCATTTCAGCACGTGTTATACTCTTGATCAATCCAGCACACACACACACACACAAAATCTTGGCAAAAAGCTGAGTATTTCAATTGGATAAATTACTTCCACATTTAATCAGCTAAGACTGAGCTGTATTTATTAGTGAGTGCAAAACTTCTGGCAATTTAAGGAAGTTGCTTATGTCATTCTCTTCTTTAACGCTATTAAAACATTACTACGTTATCACTATGGAGTCTGACAAAACATTTGTTGTGTGGAACAGGACTCAAAAGTCATTAATTTTAAACAAATTTGAACATAAGGAGACTGTTTTTCATAACTGAATTAGGATGCTTTCCGTGATCTGTCAGGCTGGTTCCATAGCTCAGCTCTTATCAAGGTCTCTTTTTGCTGTTTGAGATCTCAGACTCCCAGAGCTGCCCAAATAACAGACATCTGGGGCTGATGAGTGAACCCTTAAATCAAAGTTGGTGTTTTAGAGTAACCTGAAATGAAACATTTCAAGTTTTGTCACAGAAACTAATAGCCATGCTGTTTTGTCTTTGGTCAAACAGATAGGTTTGGTCAACCTGATGTGAGATGTTTCGTTTTGGGAGTGCAGGAGGTGGTAGGCTCTTCAAAGTGTTCTTCGAGTATAGAAACTAAGTTTTGTTTCAAAACAGAAAATGGATATTAGGAGAAAATACTGACATTAGACATCTAGATTTCTTTTTCACCCAGCTTAGAAAGTCAGTTCTATGAATTGACAAATTCAGAGATAATTTTCTTTGACTTGAATCTGCATTTTTGGTCACATTTGACCAAAAAATACAAAACCATCACCACGATCCACCCTTGAGAAATCTCCCCAAATAGAACTTAAGTCAAAATGACCTAGACTTCTCTTTTTTCAATACAATAATTTGCTTCTATTTTATTTGAACTAGCAACAGAGAACTTTAACAAATTTTCAAGCTAAATTAAGCCCCAGTAATTCAGAAGTTCTACTGTGTAGTGAAGCAATGCTGTAATTGACAGATCAGTCTGCATTTAAATTAGCTCCTGGGAGGATTAGTTATGTGGGGATTAAATCCTTTCATATCTGACCCAAATCCCCCCCAAATTAATATTAGGTCCCTAAATCAGCTAGTTTAAAATGTACTTTGATCACTTGGGAAACTTGTCTCTACTTCTGACTGATACAATTGCTGCATTAAAAACAAACTCATTGCTCTTCTCTTTGACCTGGCCCCGAAAACATGACATGAGCCTTGTAACTCCACACAAATGAAGAGACTCATGTTGTAAATCCGTGCAGCTACATAGTCCATGTAATCTGCAAATTAATTCTTACCATCTTCCTTTTTTCTTGATTTACTTGAAAGTCAAAATGCAGGATTCTTGTTTAAGAAAAGAAAAAAAAAAGAGTAAAGGCAAAATATTCCAGGGTGGTCCTAATCTTCTCCTCTTGAATTTATATTTTTATATGTCAGGGATGGAACGTATGGGCAGAATGGAATGTCAGACAGGCAGAGTATTAGGAACAGACAGAGTAGCATAAAGCAAGCTGCCTTCATGTAACTAATTTACTATGTGTTAAACTGGATCAAATTCCTACAAATGTGATGTTAAACACTTACGTATGGCAGTATATTTTTATGGAACAGGATTAAGAAATGATGTAAATTTCCAAGCGTAAAATTTTGGCTAATCAAAATCTTTTGGCAAGTTAACCGTTTTCATTTTGAATGAACACTCCATATTACCACTTTGTCTCCAGAAAAGACCATATCTTCATATAGATTGCTTGAAAATTGACTGGATAGTTTATTTTCCTGACTCAAAGAATTTCCCTGTACCACCACATCCCCATTTATTTCCACATATTTTATTACATACAAATCAAGTATTTTTTTTAGTAAGAGAAGACCTTATATGTGAAATACAAGCACTTAACCGAGTTTCCTTAACTTCTGACCTATTAGCAGCAAAAACCTGTCAAAAGATCCTGCAGTAGAGGAACATTTCTGTTTAAGGAGGGATGCCAGCACCTGACAAAATGTGCAGCTTTTGGGGGAGAAGAGGTTATAGCAATATATAGTTGATGATAGCAAAGTTATAGGTGGAGACTACATTACTATCCAACTCTCTAATAATGTGTTTCAAGACAAAGAAGAGAACATGGTATGGCACAGCTCTGGCTGTGTTGTTTCCTCCTGTTTTCACATGACTCAATCCTCAGCTGCAGCGTTGTGACTGGAGTTATCCCTTTTGATCTGACCAGCTGAAATCCAGGATTTTGTCTGTTCTAGCTGGAAGGAAAACTGGAGGTGGATCGAGACATCATCAGACTAACTCCCTTTATGTAAAAGCATATTCGTCTTATTTCTTACTCATAGAAAGCTTTGAACCACCCACTCACAGATTTAAACATTTTTCAGCTTGCTTTTGAACCATATGCCTCCAGATTCAGATGCTCCAAGTCAGGAGTGACACCTCTGGCCAGACAGAGGCCCAAAGCTCATCATTTGGTGAGATCTGTCTCCTGTCCAGTTGTGCAGAGCAGCATCCTTACAGAGGTGCAAGGACAGCGCTGCCATCCTGCCCTGCTCCCAGCTCTACCAAAGGCCACGCATCCCTCTGTGCGAGACTGAGCTCAAATGCATTTATCCCACTTCTCAAGCTTTGTTCAGGGGAAGTGAAATTCAGTCTTTTATCCTTCCTCTTTGTCCAGCTGTCCCTTTTCTTACATTTACACGCAGTGTCCCGCTTCCATTTTCTAATTCCCTGCTTTCTCATTGATTACAGGAATGGACTTCCCCAAGGGCTTTAGTTGCCAGGGGGGGTCACTGATCTCACACCATTCATTTTTAAACAAATCTAACTGAGAAAAAACATCAACTAGGGAACCAACTCTGAATCACTGGGCCCAACCAAGGTAACTAAAGAACATTGTATTTCTGAGCTAGGATCTTCAGCAGTACTTTTTGCCCTAAGAAAAGAAAATTATGGAAAGTCTTTGGCCAAAAAATCCTCCCTATGAAGCACAGCTGAGATGACAGGGTGGTCATAGGAAGTGACCCAGAATTGGTACCCTCACACTTGTAGCAAGATGCAAATTAAATCACCAGCTCTTTGAGGTGCCCTGACCTGCCATCACACCTCTTGGGACCCTGCAAAGCCCACTGGCAGCAGAAAGTATGAGAAACAATGCAAATGTTGCTCTTTTTCTGTCTGAATGGTCTCACCTGGCCAGTCCATCTCTCAAGACTGAAAAAGGGGAATAGAGGGGCAGTGTTGCTTTCTGGAAACAGGCAGCACTCCTGGAAACGGCATCATGAGCACAACAAGGAATGTTTCTTTGTTTTGGAAGAAGAGGAGGAGGAGAAGGAATGGTGGGAAGAAGTTGGCTCTAAGGAGAACCATATGAGTGGGAAGGAAGGAATAATTTAGTTTTCTTTACTGTCTAATTAAAAAAGCATGTTACAAAACATTTAGATTATGAAAAGGGCCATGTCTCTGGAACTGCCTGTTTTGACTTGGGGAATGTGCTTGAGCGTGAAGGATGTTCTACAGGCAAAAGACTCAGTGAATTAGAATCAGACCCACCATGTGACATTCACTGAAACGTCTGAGCCCATAGGACATGGAGAGGCTTTGTCAATAAAGCCATATTGATGGGTAGAGACTGCAGTGACAGATCACTCATATAAGCCCAGCAATGGGGAAAATGGGGGCGGGTGGATGCACGGGGAGAAGTTTCTGTTGTGCAGCAGATGTTTTCAGCCTGCTCAGATGGAGGCTTCTTCTAGCTTACAAATCAGAGAGGCCAAGCTGAGGGGACACAGAACAGTTCAGGAATTCATAGTCTAATTTTTCTACTGGGGAAATACCAGGGTATGTTTGCTTGCACTTTGGGATGTCTTAATTCCCTCCTGCTCTCATGATTCCTGTCCTGTAAATATTTTTACTGTTGCCAGTTAATGAATTCGCTTTAGCCTGGCAACTTAACTGCTAATGCAGTTTGAGCAGCAGATAGTTGATATTTACCAGGCTAGAGTTAAAAATAATTCACGTCTTACATTTGAATGTTGAATCTGAGGTAACCAGTCAACACCAGAGCATAGTCCATAAGTAAAAACAGATGCAAAATTAATCTGATGGGTTTTTTTTTTTTCTTTCCCTATGACTTTTCCATTTTTTCTGCTATACTCTGACTCTTCCCATCTTTTCCCTGCTGTAGAGAATGACACCTGCCTGTCAAGTTCTCAGGCAAAACTGCCTTCATTGGTCTTTCTACAAACAAAGCAAGATCAGGGTTTCAACACAGCAAAGCATTCATCCATACTTGCAGTCCCAGGAGTCCCTGTAATGACAATGTTATGTGCGACCAAAGCGGTGCCAGGAGGTGCAGGCAGCAGTGGGACTGGAACAGGACGTCCCTATGCGGCTGGTGGCCAGAAAGCTGGAGCACATACCAGGAGAAACACTGCTGTATGCCTCTTGGTATCTTTGCTTTGCTTGCAACAGAAGGACTTTTGTTTGACCTGCCATCGCAGTTCCTATGGCTTGCTTTATGTTTTTATGTTTTCTTAACCAACTATTTGCATAGCAATACAAGCTGCCAAGGGGGAATGCCCCAGAGATTTATTTTAGCTGGACTGGATTAAAAATTCCTTTAAGCACAATACTGCCCGAGTGCTCATGGCTATGCTGTAAGGGGAATGTAGTAGCAAAGCAGCTAAAGGTGGTCCCAGACATCCCCCAGCCAACTCCCCCAGACTAGGAGCCTTGGTCATCTGCTGTCACAGCTGCACAGCCAGCTCCAAGGGTTGACTGGGGAGTCCTTATGGGCAGCAGGGCTGAAAAGGGTCCATCCTGCTCTCAAGAGGCCTCTCTCCCAAAAAGGCCCACTAGGCTTGACACTGCACTCTAATTTCTGCTGACTAGTGATATCAGAGAGGTTGGACTCCACAACTGAGAGTCCAACAGCTGCTGATGGGGTTCCTACACCCGTCACTTTTCTTGCCATGCTGCCCATTTGGAAGGGTTGAAAAGTTTTGAGTGGCAGGCTATGAGTAGAGTTTATTCTTTGCCTTGTAAGGATATTGGTAAAGGCAAGTTAGAGATGTGCATTGTGGCAAGCTGACTGTGCTTATGCCTGGTCCTAATAGCATCCTGGGGAGCAGGCCTGCCATTTTGATACCACAAGACTAGGATTTCACAGTGGAAGGACATAAATCGCCATTAATTACCTCAGACACTGTAAATGAACTATAAAATACATTATGTTCTTGGCTACCAAAGTAAAAGCACTAATATGCCACCATCTATGCCACATAAATTTGGGGCAATTGAATGTAGGTGGGCTGTTATTAGTGACCGTGAAGGCAGAGAGCTTTGTAGGCCAGCCTTAATTCTGGCAATCAAGAGCTGGGCTAGTTCCCAGGGCAGCAAACAGCAGTAGTGGTGACGAATCTCCATTACATCCATGTGAAGTGGTATAGTGGTCACCCTTGGATAGGTATTGGGCACAGATTTCCTGGGAGGGCTCAGGGACCCCTCCAGCAAGTTCCCCTAGTGACATTCCTCATCTCACAAAGCTGTGACACCCCACCACCTCCTCTCTGGGCACACTGAGGTGCCCTGGCCTAGTGCTGAGCAGGGCAAGCAAGGATAACATGGTCTGGTATTTACAAGCAACATCTGGTACGCTTTCAAGGTGCTGTGGAGAAGATGCTCTCTGGGACACCCTAGGGCAGACCCTCCATGCTCATGGCTATGCTGTGGTCACTGATGGTCTTCTTGTGGAGCAATTCCTTCCCCTCGCTCAGGGTCTTGGGACTAGCCAACAATTTACAACATGCTTGTTGGCTTGTGGTTTAGTTCCTGCTCTAATGCACTAGTTCTTTATTATCAGATTTAATTCTTAAGAACTACATCAATACAAAAGACAGATGAAAGCACCAGAATTTGTACAATGCTGTAATCTATCTTTTTAGAGGTTTCTCCCTTAATGACAAACATCACATCTAATCCCACTTGATTTTACACCCCTGTCTCACTGCTTTTCTTTCTGTCCTGCCAGTAACCAAGAGCAGGGCAGCCCCAGGGAAAAACAGGGCAGCCCTGAGAAACAGTTCTCTGAAAAGGACACCATGGGACAGGAGGCTAAGAGTCTTCCTGAGGACTTGTATGTGCTGCATCTGAGGTTACCTTTCCACACATCAGACACAACCTTTGATGACAAACTTGGCCAGGACTGAGGGCTGAGCTGAACACTTTCTGCCACTTGCATTGCTGCTGCAGGAAAGTTTTGCACCCACTTATAATCCAGCAACTCCATGGTCACTTCCTTCTTTCAGTAATATGGAGGTGCAAAAGAGGATGTACTTCTTATTGGGACCATCAACTAGTTCATACACCTTTCTACCTCAAAATGACACAAAAGCATGGAGAGCAGCTACAGGAAGACCCCTTAGGCTAATTGCTGTAGGTGTTTGCTCATCCCGGGGTTGTCAATGACTGCCAGATCCTCAGCCCTCCCAAAAATACAGGCTGAGAGAAAAGGGAGAGCCAGCAGAGACCCTGGGGGCAACATAAGAGGTGGGAAGGTGATGGAGCTGTTAGCGACAGAGCTGCCTTGCCCCCCGGTAGGACAAAAGCTGTGTCTGTCACAGCAAGGATGGGTTAACATTTCCCCTGGAAGGAAGCTTGTCTCTCCCTCAGCGCACTGTCACTGCACCCACAGTTGGTGAGAACAGTTCTGTCTGGTCCATAGATGTCCCTCCACCCTTGTACCCAACTCTTTATCCTCGGCTAGGTTTCTGCAGTCCAGAAGAGTGGCTTGACCTGTCCTTTATTTCTGTCCTGCAACCTGGAGAGTCAAGAGAGGCAATTCTAAATATCTCAGCTGGCTGGCTTAAAGGGTGCCTGCTGTCATTAAGGAAGGATAGAGGTGGCTCCATAATGTCCAGAGAGAGTTTCAGCAAGTGCTGGAAGGAATGTTTCCCTCATTTTCTAGGTCATGTATCTGAAAAACACTCACTGGATATTAAAAATATAAACATTTGTTAGATAATAAATCCCAGACTGTCCTTTCTTGATAAACTAGATGATTTTGTGAGGACTCTTCAGTGACTGGAGGCAGATTATTTCATGGTGTCGTCATTTGTTTTGAGCTTTGCTCTTTGTTACCTGGTTTTGCCTAGACCCTGTTCTATGAATGAGAAAAAAAAAAACTCATTCTCTTATTGCCCCTTGTGTATAATCTTAAGGAAGAAATTCAAGTAACTGGTAAAGTAATAAATCCTTACTACAGATCATCACTCATTTTCCTATGAATATATTTAAGACTTTTACCACTGGTTGGAGGGGGAGAAAGCAAAGGTTAGTGCAATTCCTCTGCTTTGTTACCACAACAGACTGAAAAAAAAAACCCCATAAAAATATCCCTCTCTCTCCAGCTATTGCACTAGTCCAAGTCTATGCAGTGGGACCGTGAGTCATGTCACCAACAGCTCTGCAAGTACAGAGCTATTTCTACATCCTAACAAAAGCAATTCTGTTGCTCAGGATGACAAATTCACGAAACATCTGTAAAAGTTCATGAAACAACATGCCACTTCGGGACAAACAGACTTTCTTCTGAAGTCCCACATTTCAGTGAAAATCTCTGCTTCCTAGCACATACTGCCAAAAGTTATATTAAAAATATCATACCATAAAAAAGAAAAAAATGTTAATATAGCATAGTGCTGTTTTATTTAGGTTTTTTAGCAACCTCAGAAGGGCAGTTGTAATATTTCAAGAAAACAGCAAGCCAGCAGCCAGGTTTTAGCATTCTTCACACTGTGCAGATGCTCCTTGCATAGAAGCCAAATCTGCTTTTTACCCATCTCTGCTGTCCCTTTCCCTCTCTGTGTAACCTGTGCAGCCCAAGGACCGGAGGCTGAACAGTTTCCATCTCTCCCTTTTCCATTCTGGAGACTGTTCCCAACAAATCAAGACAGCTTTGGGGGTGTCTCCAAAGAAAAGAGGCTAACTGGGGATAGGATGAGGTGAGGGGTGAGACAAACCCTTAGGGCAGGACCTGAAACAAGTTAGCTCAAGCATCTGTGTGCCCGTTGGGAAGGGCAAATCTGTGCCCTTTGGAGAGCAGAAAGAGAGATTCTGCCACTGGTATGAGTCAGGCTGGGAGAGGTCTGCACTTCACTATGTAGCTGTTTCCAAGCAGAAATTCCCCTCCTGTGGGTTTTAACATGGGAGGGGACAAGCTGGTCCAGGTTTAAAAAATCCTTTTAAATCCTTTGGAATGTAGTTTGCCTTTCTGTTTTGTCACTTACAATTATAGGTTTTGCTACTGCTTCACCCATTGTTACACCAGGCTAAATACTTTCCACCATACCCAGTGCTTCCCATTGCTTGTAACTTTGTCAGACCTTTAACTTTTAAGGGCTGAAATCTTCCATGCTCTTTGTCTGCCTGAGATCAATTAGGAAATATCCCCCAAAGGTCAGATGCTTTCCAGAACAAAAACTAGCGATAAAGGCGTATTTCCCCACCCACTCATGAAGGTTGCTGCAAAGTTCAGAGCAGGAAGCTGAAATTGTGCAGAAAGACCACAGTAAAGTTAGAAAGGTGTGTCACACCATCTCATTGATGGTTCTTTTTGATTCAGTTGATGTGGACTTGATGAGCAGGATACTAAAGCCTGCCCCTCCTGCATGCACGGTTGAGTTTGAGGAGTTACTGGTTTCTGTGTCACTGAAGTAGCTAGTTGGTAGAAGCTCAAGCTCCTGCCACACACATCCCAGGAGCACATAGCCTGGTGCTGTTCAGCAGGTAATGTGTGGGGTTCTCATGCCATGCAGGAGAGACAATGGGGCACGCACTGTGCCAAAATCTCTTTTAGGCTGAGGCCGAGGTCAGTGCTGCAGTGGTACAGCAGCTCTGCATTCCCAAGCCACCAGGGAGCCACAGGTCTGAACCATCTCCTCTGTGTTATTGCCACCACCCTGTCTGTAAAACTGTGGAGGACGCACATCATAATTACTGTGTGCACAGCGTGCTGGGATTTTAAATTGCATTGGTACCAATCCTGCCCTGGTCTTCCCTGGTACACAGTAGGAATATTTGTGACGAGTTCCCTCAGATGACTGGCCTTCCAGGACTAGCTCCCCTTCCACAGTAAACATATTGCCACTGACTGGGTGCACTTCTCAGAGAAAGCCATGCAGCAGTAGGTATTCTTGAGCCATGCTCTTCTTTCCCAAATGAATCTGGTGATTAGCAGATGATCTGTTAAGAGACTTAGCACTCATTTCCTAAACCTTATTGCTAACATCTCTCATAGAAGTCATGGACGGGATATGTCCTTCGTACTTATTTGGTGGAAGTAAATGGAAACTATAAGCAGGGCATAGTACAGTTTGGAAAAGAAGCAGAAAGCACCATCAGACCCCTCTGTGGGCTTGTTCTTTGAGGAGCTCTCAGTGAACCCACTGGAGTAGAAACAGCCAAATGAACTCTGGCTCACAGTCCCTCTGTAATATTTCTTGAATTGCTTTGACCTGACAAAGGACTAAGCCCACCAGCAAAGGTGTCACCATCATGCAGCTGCATCATTTCTACTAGGTACCAGGAGATCTGTGGCTCCTGATACCTAATCTGCCTCCCAGACCAAGGGCTGGATCCAAGAAATTAAGCCCCCCAATCTCTACTGTGTTCAGGTTCCTTTGTGCCACTGATATATGGAGGAGGCAGCAAGGCAGAAAAAAACACTCAGGTAGAAGATGTACTTAATGTTGCTGCTTCATGCATGTACATTTGGATACATCAATCATTTTTAAATAGGATTTAAACAAGCACAAGTAAAAAATTCCCTTTTCAAATGTGAATGCTCCAAACATCTAGGACTGTATGCTCCATTAACTTTCAAGGAAATAAAGGCTCATGAGTGCCAGTATTGTTGAAAATGAGATCTAAGTCACATAGATCTTAGAAAGTCTTGTACATGGTTTTCAATTACATGTTTGAATC
Source organism: Scolopax mira (assembly GCA_004320125.1). Lineage (NCBI taxonomy): Eukaryota > Metazoa > Chordata > Aves > Charadriiformes > Scolopacidae > Scolopax > Scolopax mira. The sequence continues at coordinate 263,490 of BJBW01000346.1, read as the reverse complement.
ATTAGAGCATGCACAAAAATAACATTATAAATGTGTATAAATATCTACTTAATGGCTGCACATGTTCACATGTATTTAATTTAATTTTAAGGTGGCTTTTGCATACTATCTGCTTCCTCTATTTGTGGCTAGGACTGAGCTAAGACATTGATTTGGAATTTCCTGGTCTTCAGCTTGTTCTAACTTTCTTCTTAGGACAGGTGTTTGCTCACACCTCAAAATTGCAATAACACCTATTATAGGTTATTCACTTTCATCTACTTTCTAACATTATCCAAGCATTTTAAAAAAATTACACTGAAAAAAAAAAAGTGTTATTCAAAAAGTTAACATCAAAATAAGGGTATTTTTTTGGGAGGAAGACATCTGCTGAGAAAACCGTGCTGTTTAACATCCAGATATGTAGATCTATACTCATGAACTGCATTGATTTTAAAGGAACTGCTTGGAGTGGTAGCTCAGATGCATACAGCCTGGGACATCCTGTTGTATACAATATTCTTGCCTCTCAGCATCACTACAGACACATTTCTGTTTTTAAACCACTTACACTCTACTTCATTGGGGGAAGAAACCCCAATAATTCATTGTATGACTTCTGGAGAAAATAGACTTCAAAGTTTTTGAAGCAAGAAGATTTTTTTGTTCTGTATTAGACCAGCACCAATAGCACTACAATCCAGCTCAAAGACTTGGCTTTTATGTTGCAATTACATTACAGGCTATAAATAGACCAAGATACACTTGACAGTTGAGATGCAGGCAATTGAATATTGAAGAAAAATGTAATTTTTCCAATAAAGATTTACATCTTTATAAATTTGGAAGCCTTCTCTTGCATTGATATCTATAGGCTACACCACTGACTTACACTCCAAATATTTCACCTGCTGGTATATTAGACAATTACAATGTCCAGGGAGGATTTTAATTTCCTGGCTCTGTGCTTGTTTCTTCAGATTGGACTGATTCAAAAGCCAGTGACCTTGGCTAACTTGTGAAGGACAATTAACACTCAAGTGCTCCAAAATCCGTCTACTGGCAACTTGACAAAAGAATGGGCAAAGCCATAAAGTGCACATTAGGGTTGCAGAAGAGAGAAGGAGAAAAAAAAAAAAAAAAGAGAGAGAGAGATGACTTCAATCCTAAGGAAGGAAGGAAGAAGACTGAGAGAAATGAAGCGGGAGTAAAATACCCTAAGTAGTGAACTGTGTTCTTGAACGCTTGGCAAACTTGTGAGGTAACCTGGGAATCAAAGAACATAGGGAAAAATAAAAGCTCCCTATTTATAGTTGCTTAAAAAATAAAAAAGGCCATGCATGCAGCAAGAGACCAGTTGAAATATGAAAAATGTATTATGATTCAGCACTAGAGCCAATGTATTTGGAGTATCGGTGGCATAAGTATTGTCTCACTGTTTAAGCTGCAGCAAAACACAAATGGATCTTCAAACAGAAAAAGAGATTCCCCAAATTCACCTCTATTTCTTCTAGGGCTTCAGTGAGAGGAAGAATTCATCAGACCCTGACCTTAGCCACCTTCCTACCACTAATGCCTTCTGGAAGCCTATCTTTGAACTTAAGTAACTTCATGTTTGCTAAAATTATTCTACACATGTAGTAACTGATTTTGCCTCAGCTACTCTGTTAGAAGTTGTTAACAAAGTACAAACTTCTAACAAAGTACTTAACACACTTGTATATTCTATCCTTGACACAGTCTTGGAGATCATCTCATTGATTATCCTGTTGAACAAGTCGAACTCAGAAGCTCGAAGAAGAAGAAGAAGCAGGGGACAAGTAAGAGAGGAGAGGGACAACACAAATTATTGGTGTCAGAAAGGCCATAATTTGAATCATGACATGGAAAACATTCATATCAAGCAGCACTTTTACAAACAAATCTTGCTGGATGACAACTCCTTCCCGTAAGTACACTATATCTAGTCAAAAGCACACCCACTTTGGGAGTACATAAATACTCTGAGTCTGGTTAGAGCTACCTACATACTAACATTATATATGACAGTAGTTTCAAAACAAATGAGAATTTCAAATTACGCTGTCTGGATCTTTTGTATAGGTAGTTGCAGTGTCCTGGAGGCAGACCTTAGAGAGCAGACGCTTTGGTGGAGAATGTTGCTGTGAAGCATGACCTACCTTTAGGCTTGCTTTCTTCTTTTCATTTTTTTCCTTAATAAGCAGAATTATTAAGATCATCACATTACAGGATAAAAAGCAGAAAATGTGTTCATTGAAGGCTCTCATACAATAACCAATATCTGTGGTTTTCAGTGCACTCCACAATGGAAAGCAGAACCCCGCATTCCCCCTTTGTAAGCAATAAGAGGGCATCACAGAGTGCAGTGGCTTCCCCAAAACTATGCAACAGTTTGGCAACAGAGATGGGAGCTGAATCCACATCTCTCTGCCATACTTTAATGCCTTTATCCTCACCGGAACAAGTGAGCAAATTGAAATGTAATGGAGAGGAGCTTGCAGTGATGGCTCCTCTTCATGAAGATGCTTATATTTGCCCATTGAATTTGGTGCACAACAGTTGAAGTGATGGGAAGAGTAAGAAACAAACTGCAGTTTAGGGACTTGGTGCCGACAGAAAGAAAGTAGCAAAGATTTGGTGATTAATCTCAAAGCCTCCCTGGGCTGAATTGCAACACAGTCTGGGGCTCCGGCAAAAACCTCAGTCTCCAATGAATTGTCATGTACTATGACCTTGCTAAGCTTTATGACCTTGAGGGGAAAAGCCACCAAAAGTTTTTTGACAAACCTCAAAACCACTGTCTGATCATAACATTCATAATCCTGCTGACTACCAAACCTGGTCTGCAACACTGTTTAAATCATGCAGATCTGAACAAGAAGAATAGGGGAACAAGACAATGACATATTTTCTGAAAATGAAGTGAGAGAGTGTTAGAAACCTTACATGTTTTGTACATCCTGCACATCTGTCTCCTCTCTTCGTCCTCTTTAGTAGTTCAGTTAAAATGCTTAGGGTTCTTCTTTTAGCCCAGTTGAACTGCTACCTGGTTTTCTTTACAGCAAATCTGGGGATACCTGGATTTTGCAAGCAAAAAATAAACCAACAAAGTGAGATTTTCCATGTAATCCCAACATGAAAAAACTACTGGTAGGTGTAACATTTTTTTAATTTAAGCACCTGGGCAAAGCACTTCCCAGTTTGTAATTCAGTCTTACGGTAAGAGTTGCAGAAACACTGACTGAAACTGCAATGGTCTTTATTTTGAACCCTTTCCCATTTTTGTCTTCCTTGGCAAGACAAAACTATTTTTGTCCTGCCAAGCAGACATATGAGCATATATCTTCCATAAGATAACGAGACACAATGCAGTTACCTCCTCTTCCAGTTACCTCCTCTTCACTCAACTATTAAATAATAAATACTGGTCTTCTTTTTTAAGATCTAAGCTTTATCCATGGTTTTATCTGGAAGACTTCTCCATTTCAGCCTCCAGTTTTTGTGCTCCAAAGGACTGAGCAAGTTGCTGAAGTTTTCCTCAAGCTAATAAATCAGTTGGCTGACACAATTTAAGAACAAAGACCTGCATTCGTATGCAGCATCTTTAAAACTGTAACTCACTTGCAAGGACAAGAGCAGTCATGAAACAGTAACTTAGCTCAAAATAGGTATGCAAATGTTGACTGTACTGGATCACTAAGCCACCTGCTAGAGAGTCATTTGCATCTATTTAAGCAGAACAGGGTTTACTGGAATACAGACTGCTTTCTTAAACATCTATCAGGATCTAGGCAGGACAAAATTAATTTCTTAATGAAAAAGGTCAAATTCTGCAATCCACACACTAACGAGAATTTTGAAGAGCTAAGAATGACAGCATTAAGAACACCTGTGTTCACATAATCAAACAAGTCTCCAAAATAAACGCCGAGATCACTTTAAAGGCAGATGAGTTATCTCATATCCTTGTATGGGGGAATGCAGCTCTCCTTGCACTGACAAGTTGAACACCAGAGCACGCAGCAGCCATTCCAGGTGAACGAGCTTTCTACGGAATTTGAATCAGAAACCTTTATCAAAGCAAAGATTTTTGTTCTTCCTGCAAAGACAACGGACTCCACCCTGGAGTGCCAAGTGTGGCAGTTTCTATAATGTAATACATCTGTCTGCCTGTGATCACCTCTCCAAGATTTGAAGCTTATGTGCTGCCAACAAACAGTCGTACCACAGAAAACGTTTGATCGAACTGAAGTATTTTCACTAAGCAAGACTGTGTCTGGCCCTGAATCTTTTCCAATGCTGGTTCATGCCAGAACTACAATAAATCCATTAAAAAAAGTGGAGTTAGAGCCGCACAAGCCTACAGTCTCCCTGCCTCCAATGGACTCTTCTGTTAAAACAGAGGTCACCTCCCTTTGCTGGTCACTATTGAGATCAACAGAAATCTGTACCTCCTACTGAAACAGAGCCAATGCTTTCACTGGCTGAATCTTTAATCAGAAAATTACAGCTGTGGCTAGATAACTACAGCAGAGACTTCAAAGCAAGTACCCCTTTATAGAAGTTTTCCATGAAATTATGTTTCCTAAACGTTCCTGGTGGGTCTCATGATGCACCATTCTGTGTAAATACCTCAGCAGGACACAATTTTAAGATGCTGATATGTCAGATGAAGTGAAAGGGGTGTATGAGAGATCTTGGACACAACCAAAGCAATCTGAGATTTTGCTCTTCAGTGTTGACTGGAGGCTCACAGTGAGAACACTGCTTTTAGCATCATAACAGATTTCAGCATCAGTGCAGTAAGAGGATACCTAAGTAACCAAAGTGCTAACAAAGTAAAAAGTAAATACCATGGAATACTAGTCTAAAATAAAGAAAATTTAAAGAATGTTCATTAGATGATGTAAGCATTTACACAGCCTGTTTACATATCAGTATGTTTTTGTTTCTCTACCAGTACTTTTTCTGCAGCATTGAGATATCTGTAAGAAATCTATTCAGCACATAAAACCTAAAGATGGAACGTATTTGTCTGATAAACAGCCTGTTACAAACTTATTTTATTTCAGGATTCTTCCACTTCAGTTTACAATTTGTTTTATGTTCCTTTGAAACTGTTTTGGTAAAACTGGGATTAATTTAACACATATTTTATTAAAATTGTTTGCAGTAGGGTAGGCAAAATTATGAATTACAGCAGACACTGAAGGACTGAGCTGCCTATAATGTTTAGGGCAACTAAAAATAAAGCGCATCAAACTACAAATTCCACAAACTTCCTGATTTCCTGGCCCCAGTCACCCTGTCTCAGATCCATGTTAGAGTGAAAGGTCTTTTATACAATTCAGCCTTTCCTTAGACAATATGATAGGTATATCATTAAATTGTTTCCATGCAGCCACTGTGTTCAAACAATAAAATTCCCAGTCCAACACATTTTGTAAATATGCTATAGCTGTTCAAGGGCTCTCTGAGCTTATGTGATTGGATTGATGGCCCTCAATGGTCAAAAGAAGGGAAAATTATCTGCTGGGATTTTTCCATCTGGTTTACATTGCAGTTCAAACTCTATGGATCAAAGGAAAAGCATTTTCTCTTTCACTGTGTTATCTAACATGAGCCAAAGTATTTTGGGTCTGTTCAGTGGAAAAACAAGAGAGCACTACTTTATAGAAACTACCCCTATTTTTATTAGTTTCAAGTAACTCTTTAAAGGCATAATATTTGGTAATAGACATAGGCACTAGCCACATGAGTGCTGGTACAGGGAGCTAAGATTGAAATCTTTGCTCAGTTTTTATTTGGTCCTTAAGAAAAAGCTGTGACACCCATTCCTAGAAAGCTAATCAGATGCCTGCAAGTTTAGAGGTAAATATGAGCAGATTTTTGGCTTTTTGCCTCCACAAATCAACAGCAGAGCTACCAAACTCTTTTAGAAGTTGTAACCCTATCCAGCCTATAAGGCTTGGGCTGAAATGCAGCAGTCCAGAAGAACGAGTTTAGTTACTCACGCAGAGCTTAGACCTGGAGCCTCACAAGGCAGACACGATCTGCTGTCTTTGCCTTTTAGGCACTTTATTTTAATGCTTCTTAGTTACATCAACAGCCTCTTTAAGTCATAAGTTCTGGTGCTTGCTTGCTTCTTGCTAGCTGGCACCTACTTAGCAGAGTTGGGGTAGAGATAGAAGGTAGCCCTATAAAACAGAGAAACCAAAGAAAAAAAAATACTGTGCAAGGAAGATGGACAATTTTGCATCCTGAACTTTCCAGGAACGTAACAAATAAAGAAGCTTTGAGCAGGGACATATTCTTTTCATGATAGGGTAGTGACTTCCAAAAAAACCAAATACCCCACCATGAAACAAAAAGCATAAAGTAGCCATAGCTTTGTAATTTTTTGTGTCTCTTAGGCATTAGAGAGATAGTAGCTACGGCTTTACAGAGAAACAAAGGATGTCAGTTGTGCAGTCAAACAGTGTTCTGAACTGCTTACGAAGTCTTTAAGTCACATCACTGTTTTAATCAGTGGGGAACAGAAATCCAAAACTTTTTAAGACTTGCTGGAGTTAAACCTTGAAAAAACATTAAGATTATTGGACATACAGAGTGTACCCATCAGATCTTGGTGAGAAGACCCTCAGACAGCAAGCAGCACAGGCATCTTATTCTATAGAGTCTAGGAAGAGCCCAACCTTGCAGAAAGTAAGGAGCACACACGGGAGCAAGCACAGAGATGCAGAGTGTCCAGCTGTCAGAAAAAAACTTCTCTGTCTGCAGGAAAACCAGACATTTTTACACTAGTCTGTGAAAAGGAAAAGAATATACCTCAGACCAGTGCAACGCACACATATTCCAAATAAAAGAAATTTCAGCTATGGAAAGGAAAAAGTATCAGAATTCAAGAGCTAGATACATCCACAGAGTGGAATATTATGTTGGATTTAGATGAGATGATTATTACGAACAGGACATGACTACACTGATTAATGTGACACCTGAATCTAAAATAAAGATTTTGCAGAGAATGTTGACTCATGTGGAATACAGATGGATAAAATTTAAGGCGCATGCAGCCTAGATTACTCTCCATTAGGAGAAATAAAGTCTTAGGAAATAAAAGAGTTCACAATTGCCTATGGAAATGGAATACCTGTTCTTGGGTTGAAAACATATGAGAACATATATTTCATTTAAAGACTTTATAGTGCAGAGGATGAGAAAACCTTGGAAATGGAAATATTTCTGTATAGAGGAAAAAAATAGAGCACAGCTCTGCATGAAACCTGATGTGCTCTAATTGTGGGTAGACACCAAGAAGGGAAGGCCAGGTCCTTCCCCCTCCACCTTTGGGGCTGCAGCATCTGCCATCCTCCCATGCTTGGGTCTAGCTCCATCAGTCCAGCTTGCTCATCTTCCCCAGTGCCGCTTGCTGGTGCCAGGGGTTTGTCTTGTGTTGAATCCCTTCACTGAACCTACTCCTGCCTCAACCAGACATTTGCCAGGTGTTTACCATAACCAGGCCATGCACAAGAGGGAATGGAGGGGGAACGGAACTGCCTCTTCTGGTGGCAGCCTGCAGTTCGACCAAATTCCACAGGGATGTAAAACTCAGTATATGCAAGAGTACACCAAAGGAAGAGACAAATTGCTAGTAAGTAAAGAAATACCATAGATGCTCCATTGCTGTCTGTTTTTAGTATTAGATAGCTTCTTAAAAAAAGAAAAAATTGTTTAAATCTTATGACAGAAGAGGAAGAATGAAAACAGTCTGAAATTGCACACACAAATATGTGCAAGAAAATGTTAAATCCACACTACAAATTTGGCCTGGAATTATTTGTTGATACAGACTCTGGGTAGTGGTTCTGCATAACTCTTGTCACTATCCAGATGTCCTTAAAGAATGTAATATACGATCTCATGTATAACCTCTATATTTAATACCTATGTCAAACTAGCTGAGGGTACAGACAGACACTGGATCACAATTTGAATATTATGTTTTGTGACAGTTGTGATTTGAATCACCTTACTTCATATCCAGGGAATTACAATTAAGCTGTTTTATGGAAAACAGTGTCAATATTGTTAAAGTGATATTTTAAAAACTTGAAAAGTTAAGTTTGCATAGGTAGAGATTATTAACCTGCAGGCCAACACACCTGGGACTATCACCTGTTGAAATCTGTATAATATTAGTCTTAGAAATAACACTAAAAATAAGAGCACAGCATGTTCTTACAAATGAGGAGGTGAGACAAAAGAAAAGCATTACAGGCATAGACCTATGTGCATATACAGTATGACATAATCCTCATCCCAGAGGCATCTGTCTCCAATGAAGCTGCCTCTGTGAGTTGATTGCTATGGTCCCGAATACAGCACAGAGCTTTTTATTTTAACTCCTGCACGGCACTGGGTTTTAGCTTCCAAAAGGTATTGTGGGAATTGGAGCAGCTTTTCAGAGCAAACTAAACTAGGATTTGACCTACAGAGATGTTGCAGAAAAGACACCACTTAAAACAGATGAGATTGAGGTGAAATTCGGTGTGGCACTGAAGGTTTCATGAGCATAAAAAAAACCCAAACATATAGCCAACATTTCAATTCTGTGCATTGATGACAGGAGCAGAGGAACATATGAGGTTTTTGTGAGTCCCCAGGCATGCACATATTATTATATGAAAAAAAAAAAAGTAAACCATGAATCTTAAGGCAAAATTTATCTGGCAACTGCAGCATGGGCTAATTTCTAAAGGAACTCCATAAACCCCAGCAGAGAAACAGTGTGAGCCAAAGGAGGGGAACAAAAACCAAATATTTGAGAATAGTAGTGAATTTAGGTGGAACCAAGAAAATCTATCTAGCACATGCTTTTAGTATTGCATCCCAACTGTGCATAATCATGATCACCTTGTAGTGTGATATTTCGTTCAGGTCCAGAATAAAATTAGGATATGGGAAGTAAAGGAGAATGGAGTTCTTCACAAACTCGAGGATTAGAGGATTTAAAATATTTCACAATGCATTTAATGTTATCTCCTCTGCAGCTTATGAAACCTCTAGAAATAGATTAAAGTTTAATGTATTCATTTGTCATGTATGCAATTAAAACAAAAATCTTTTAGCTGATTGTGAATTGTTTACAGAGACTAATTACCTGATATATGCATTTGAGACTGGTCAGCAAATATCTAGCCAGGAGACAGCCTATGTATGTAAGAATAATTTACAGCCGGAAAGGATGTCTTAGGAAGCTTGATTCTCTTGGAGAAAGTTGGCAGAAGATTGGAGAGGCAGAAGATTAAAAAGCATTAGACATTTTTAGACAAGTAAACTTTCCTTGTGAGGGCAGTTTACATTGTCTGATATGTCCTTTTCCAAAATATTATCTTTATTGGCCAGAAGCCCAATTCTCTGGTCACATTCACGGACAGCTCTCATGAGAGCACAGACTCAGACACAGAGGATGAGAAGCATTTCTTGAAGTCCGTATGTTGGATGATATAAAGAGGAATAAAAAAAAATAATCTTGTTCTAAGAAATAAATATCACCGGCAGCTTATTGCAAATACTTGTGGACAAGATGCTCAGCAGATGTGCAAGTGTATAGTGTTACTGACTTCAGTAGCACAAAGACAACTTAGTCTGGGTAGAACAAAGCCTTCAGCCTCCAAAGCAAGTTTTAGTTCTGTGGAGATTTGCATGGATAATGCTCAGATTGCTGAGCCATTTCCAGGAAGTAAAACATGGGGCTGAGCAAAATTTTTTTTTTTTTTTAAATAAAATTAATTCTTGTCCTCTGAAAATAGAAGCCTTGCACAGAATACAAGTTCGCCTCTTGTTTTGGCTAAGAGAAATGCTTCATAACTCCAAAACTTCACTCCATCAGCCTCGTGTAGGGCTCGTAAGTACAAATTCCTGTATATCTGGAGATGCAGCTGGCCTGCTGGGATTACTTCCTGGTTTCTGCTGCTGAGGAATTTTATTGGCACGTGAAGTGGTTGCTAGCAGCCACATATGGCACCCCTGCCCCATAGGAAGGGCTTTATGCAGAGTTACACCATCCATCCTCAGATAGCCCCAAGCCTGCAGTAATGTGGGCAAACCGCCCTGGCAGTGGCTACCGTGTTATGAGGCAGATGGGCTCTGGGCAATCATGTGGACTCACAGCAGGCGAGCAAACCAAGGAGCAGCTCAGTTTACAAGGCCATGCCAAGAGGACCCCAGAGGAGTGTTGAGGAGGTCCTGTCCTTCACCAACCATGGCACCTGGCAGTGTTGACCCAGCATCAATTGCTGGGGATTTTATGCTTTCATAGAATCATTTCAGTTGGAAAAGACCCTTGGGATCATCAAGTCCAATCTACTCTACAAAGTTCTTCCCTACACCATATCCCCCAACACTACATCTAAATGACTCCAGTCCAGGGATGGTGACTCAACCACCTCCCTGGGCAGCCTATTCCAATGCCCGACCACTCTTTTTGTGAAAAATTATTTCCTAATATTCAGTCTACACCTACCCTGTTGGAGCTTGAAGCCATTTCCTCTCATTCTGTCACTAATTACCTGCAAGAAGAGACCAGCACCAAGCTCTCTACAGTGTCTTTTCAAGTAATTGTAGAGAGTGATGAGATCTCCCCTCAGCCCCCTCTTCCTCACACTAAACAGTCCCAGCTTTGTAACAGCTGAAGTGCATTGAGGCAGTTTCAACCAGTCTGGGCAAGAGACAAAGCCATTTTTGTGAATTGTTGAAAGCCTTATATGGGTCAAAGTTTGTAATTTTTGACTGTACCTGACTGCCCAGCACAGTGAGGTAATGCATCTCCTCACTAGGTCAGGCACGGTCCCACAGGCTGTGGAGCGGTGCTGGCACCAGTGTTGTTCCATGTCTACCTATGCAGGCCAGATGTTTGTGTTTTACAGTCTGCAACAACAAAGACATGACTGCAGGCAACAATACTGCAGCATCTCAGACCAGATTTGGGGTTTATCTTCAGTAGGCATTCAAGGTGCTTGTGGCAGTTTTCTGTTGGCTCTTGAAGACAAAAGCTTTTCCCAAGAGGATCAGTTGAATCAAGCTGAAATACCCATTTTGGACTTCATCCTTAAGGTGACCTTCATATCTTGCTGAAGCAAAAGGGATTTATTTTTTTGCCTTTGGAAAAATCCAACAGAGGCAGTTAACCTCAGCCACATGTATCTACATTACTTATATATTTTTACTACGTTATTGAAGCCTGGTGGATTAGAAAGCCTGCTGCATAAATTGCACTTTACAATCCTTTGCCAGAAGCTCAGGGGGAGACTAATTCTAACCAATCATCATCCCATCTCCTCCTTATGGGCTGTACTGATTTTTCAAGGGATAAATTCACCACAGTATTCAGGGTTCTAGTTTCTAGGCTTTTTTTTTTTTTAAAAAAAAAAAAGAATTATATGATTACATAATGGAGAAACACTTTCAACTCATTACTATTATAAAAAAGTAAATAAAAAGTCTCAAGTTTAATGTGCCCAGAGTTCCTGCTTTGGGAAAAGGCTTGGTACAGGGGAAAAAGATGCAAGAAAAGCCCCTTTGGGCTTTAGCACATGAGTCAGAAGCCATGAGATATTACTCCCTATGCAAGGTGACACCTGCTGCACCTTCCCTTTACGCTGTGGATGAGGCAGCCTGGCAGCAGGTTCAGAATCACTCCAGTGAGCAGAGCTAGCCAGAAAAAACACTGCAAGGAAAGAGCCTGTCAAAAAACCCTGGGGTTAATGAACCATGCAGTGGCACCTCAAGACTCCCATTTCATTCCAGTGAATGCTTGTAAATGGAAATTAAAACCACCAGCAAAGCTAAAACCATGAAAGGAGGAAGAGATTTACACTCACCTACATAGGGAGTTTTGAATCCTTCATTCCCTCAAGACAGACTCTTAACTCACCCAGCAGGAACTGTGGTTTGTCAGGATGTTTTGGCCATACAGATTTTCCACACGAACACCCAGTACATATAATTTGTACTTCACAAGCTTCATGTGTTACCAGGTGTGGAATCTCCAGACAAAAAAAAAAAAGGAAAGGTAAATCCACATGCTAACTAGCTTTTACTCACTTTTGCTTTTAACATGACCTTGGAGAGCACACTTAATTCTTTTTCAATATTATACACGCTTATGCACACCTGTGGGGCCTTTTTTTTTTTTTGGGTCTTAAGAGTTGTTTTGTTATTTTTTGTTTTAAGGTCTATGAGAAAGATTTCAGGAAGCTGTTACTTTTTGAAATTCTTTCCCAACTCACAAAACAAAACAAGTGAGCTGTGGGGACCTCTTAGTGATCTTTTTCAGCAGCCTGTTCTGCCACAAATGGCCATTTTCAGATCCTCCATAACAAGGAGGAGGTTGCCTGTGAGCTAAAAGGAAGCCTGAATTGCAAACTGAATGCACTTTAGACATAAGATGCTTCATGAGTGTCTGTGTAGCTGAAGAGATTATTTAATCAACAGTTTTCCAGCTAAAATAATACCCACCATATGAAAGACACCTTCTTCTCTCTTTTCTTCTTTTATCTGTGGGAAAAAATCTAACATGTAAACTGTGTTAAACCACACATCTCTGAGTTTTTGAATTAAACTGTTTGGTCTTTCTGGTATTTGAGGTCTTTCTGCAGTTTGAAGCATTAGTTCCCATTTTACTCCAATGCATTTTACCAACAATCTGTGGTCAGATCAATGCTGTGTTTCATGGGAATTTTGATCATAGGTTGGCACAAGAAACACGGGTCAGCTGGGAAGCAATGCTTATATGGAATTGAAGCATGAGACTGTCAAAGTATATTTCAAGAGGCACTGCAAGAGCAGAGGGGACATAGGCTCATTTTGACCTAAACTAGAACAAAGTATTCCTACTCTGTAGAACATACTATTCCAAAATATTTTGATCAACACCATAAAAATGAATCTAAATTTATGCTTTTCTTCACTTGCTATTCTGTGAAAAAGAATTCCAGGTTTTTCACCCCAACTAGACATTTTTGCTTTTGAAATAAAACTTCTTCATGAGCTTCTGATAAGGCCAGCTCATCTCTCTCTCCTTGGAAGAGGTGGTAGGATGATGGACTCAGCAAGCAGCTGGAGACCAAAGCGTGTGTACAGGCACATTCCAAAGTGCTCAAACAGGCAAATAAAAAGCCCTTCTTAGTAGGTGTCTTTCAAGAAAAGGCACCTCTAATCCCTATGGTCATATCACACACTCAATACTAGTAATACATTATTTAAAAGCAAGAATAGATTAAATTTTAAGGAACAGTGAAAAAAGGGATAGCCAAGAGGTATAGAAAGCAGTAACTGTAAAGCAGCTACATCAGCAAAAGGTTGAATTCATATGGTTGGGGGGAGAAGAGCTTTCTACCAAGGTTACAAACAAGCTCCTTGTGGCAGCAGCTGGGAAAGATGTCACTGCAAGGTGTCGCTGTTCCCGCATGGCTGAGCGGACACAGGGCATCACATCTAATTCCACGAGGAAGAAGTCCACAGAGAGGAGTTGCTCAAAAACTTCTAGAGGGCAGGGTGGGAAAAGGGCTCCATTAACTCTCTGGCAGGGTGAATTTGGCTGTTGTTAAATCCCCAGTTATTCGGGCCTTTATGAAACAGGAAACCGAGTTTAAGATCTCAGTTCTCCCATGGTAGTGGAGCAGGGACTAGAGCACTAACATGGCTGACCATCTCGACACAACTGGCCTTTCTGTCTCATGCTTCAAATCAGCTGAATTTCCAGGACTGTTCAGATCAACCTTAGGAAGATGTTTCATTCCCCTCTTCTACTGCAATTTCAATACAAAGTAAGCCTAGAAGCTTCCGGCCTGGAAGCACTTTAACAAGTGTACAGTGTACAAGATGCAATGGTTTGTCTGGGCCAACAGAATAACTGATCACTGTGAAAAGAAAACAGAGATGGGTGACCTGTCCAGCCACAGATGGCAGAAAGGGGAGAAGGCTTTCTGAACTATTTCTTTTTGGGAGATTATGAGCAGGGACAACTCAAAGATATCTAGTCTGCTCTCAGAAGAGCATTAAAGCCCCACAAACAAGTATGATATAGGATTTCCTTATTAACAAAGAAATTGTGGCAGAGGTGGATATTCATATGACCTACTGCTCATACCCACTGTAAGTCTTTCAGATTCTCTGTAGGTGAGAGGGAGAGACAGACGCATCGCTCTAGGGTCAGCCAGTTTGTCTAAATTACATTCCTGCTATAAATCCCCTTCTCAATAGAGGAAGCATCTCTGTCTCTCTCCATTAATAATGTTAAGAAGTCTAGTTCCTGCCTTAGGAGCATAATCAGTGCCAGAAGCTAGGTGCTGTTAGTACTAACAGGTTGTCTTTTCACTTTGTAGTGTCAGAGCTGCAGAGCAGGCTGTTCTCTGATCTTTCATAATGGTTCCTTCTACTTCCAAACACAGGAAAAGCACAGTTTGCATCTAGTTGGTGTACTAGATGACCAATGTACCCTTACCAGACATGCATGCAAACAGTAGCTTTACAATGAAAGACAAGCTAAATATTAGTAAACATCCTAAAGTCTTATTCATAGGGACCTATTTGCCAAAAACAGCTTATAGGACCATCCAGCCACAGGGATTGCTGTAAGTGACCACTGATACTATCCCCTAGCTGCAACAATAGGCAGCCACAAGGACGCTAAAGAACTCAAAATAAAGATAACAGGCAAGCTATATATACACACACACAAATAAAGCAAACAAAAAAATCCCATCTTCTGCTGAAAGACTACCACCAGATGATTGGCTGCCTAGCAAGAGGTAGCCCATCCCAACCAAGCAAGATAGAAGAATAATAGGCAGGCTGTAACAGTTTTTATTAGGCCAGCATGCACATCTGATGCAGTGGTTGAGCTTTTTGGGTACATATGCCCTTCTCCAGGGCTGAAATAGAAATATCAACTGCCAGGCCAAGCGTACATGGGAACAGCCAGACTGAGTCAAGTGTAACAGCTACACCTAGACTGTCTTACTGTTTGCATGGTGCTCCCCAGTGAACAAGTTCTGCCATGTGGTTCCCCTCCCACCACTCACAGGGGTGCTGCCTGCCCCTGCCTGGGCAACTGTTTTTAGAGAGGGACGGTGTCTGTATCAGCAAAGATGGCAGAAAGCAGCAAGGTAGCAGGTAATTTTCAAGCCTAAAACAAAGATAAAAGCCAAGTAGAAACATAATTAACAAAACATTTCTCCTTTGAGCTGCCTTTCTCCTAAGGAAGAACAAATGCCTTGCCCTGAAAAATGCTATAAATGAAAAGCTCTGAAGTATTTTTATTGTTAAAGTTTCCTATGTTAGAAAATCAGGTAATTTTTTTCTCCTAGTCTTAGCCTACCTAACTCAAAAATATTTAAACACAGGAAAAGAAACAGGGAAAAGAAAAGCGTAAGAAGGGGCTTTAAACTCTAGGAACATTTTTTCTGCAGTGAACTCAGAGTGACTGAGGTTTGTAACAAAAGTTGAGTGTGTAATATTTTCCACTGCTTACGGTTCCCTTCTGAACTTCCATTTTGTGGGAATACACTTGGATCACTGCTGACCTGTCTCTGGAAAAGGCTCACTGTGTATTTTGGCTTGGCTTCCTTCCATTTCTACTCCTTTAAGTCTGTTCCCCATTTCAACATCTCTTATTGCCACATTCCCAAACATGTTACACAACCCTAAAGAAGCAATTTATAGGAATATTAGTAATTCAGCTGTGACCAAACAAGCACTTTTCCCTTTTAACAAATCATTCTCTCCTGGGAACCATTGTTATGTGGCTGTTTGCTCATTTGTTTACAGCGTTGCACTGGATGCAATATTTAAACAGGCAAATGACTCAAAGCAGCATAAATCTGTGAAAGCCAATGCTCTGCAACAGCTTTCAAAGCAAAACCTACTGGAAATACCTTGTGAAGACTTTTCCAAATGTGCCTGGAAGAGTCATACATGAGCATGCAACCTTCCTATAGCCAAGTAAATTGTGCCAAATGCCTGTACAGAGAGATCCTGCTTTGATGTCTACAGCCAGAAGCAGTGCCACCTGATGAGAGTCTGAGCACTTTGGGAACACAACCCGTCACCAAGTACAGGGCACTTTTGTAGTGCCAGCAGATCCAAGGGTATGAGGCTGCGTAGCTACCCCAAGACTAGAGTTACAAGTAACTGATAAGCAGCTGAAAGGCAGTCTCACCAGATGTACTGAAATCCCCAGCTATTGCCTTATCTTGCAACCCCTGTTTGCTTGAACACTGGTTCCCATGGGATACACCAACAGTTTGCCAGGTAAAAGACCTTAGCTTTTAGTATTTTATCAGAAGATTACATCAAGTTCAATGTCAACTTCTCTAGAAAATGAGGATCCCCACTACTCAAGCTTAAAACCTGAGCCACAAGCCAGACTTTGTCATCCACCTCTCTGCAGAACACAAGCTTCAGATTCATAACATGGTATATTTTGCTGACCTTCAGTTGTACTTTTTACTCTGCAGAAGATATTGCCTGGTGGAGTATTTACCTGCCACTGTTTACAGCTCGACACACTAGCATACAATAAAATTATTGACTTCAAATTTATGTGCTCATTACAAGCTGCAGCTTGTGGTCACGTTTATTCCTGCTTGGCTGTGCCTTCAGGACTGATAAAAACCTTTGGAAAAAGGTTGCCCCTGTATTAAGGGCAGTAAATGCTCAAGCCACCTGCATGAATTCCTCCTTCAAGTCAACCCAAAGGAAGTCCTGTAGCTGTATCATGCTCTATCACAGTATAACCTAACACCAAAATTGAGTGGAGAACTGTGACCAAGAGCTACTCAATCTCTCACAGAAATGAGAAAGAAGTCTAGAGAGACCCTCTGGATCCAAGCACAGCCACTGACAGAGCAGTGAGCTGCTGAGGCAGCAGTCACAGCTGATGGCTGCCTGACACCCACCTGAAGGTAAAGCAGGTCTACTAAAGGCAACACAGCTAACCCCACCTGTAAGCATACAAGGAGATGGCCTCACAGACACAAAATGACATTTTTCCATGTAAGGCTATTCAAGCAATCCCACCCAACCTGCATTAGGCTTCAGTTACAAACAGGTCTTATGTTTTCCTGTCCCGAAGTGGTGAGCTCTGCAGTCTACCAAACGATGACACCATATGTCCTCAGAGAGACCTTCATGAGAAAGACATACTCAGATGTAAGCAAAAATAACTATCTTTATCACTGGTGCCATACAATTACCATTAATATCCTCAGCCTGAGAACATGGGTACAGAATTACACCCACATACCTGTGCCTGAAGGGACAGATATTCTCACCATGCGTTGGTTCCTCTTGACATCCGAGCAATATCACTGATACCTTTTCTGGCTTCAACCAATACCTACCTATAGGACAACACTGTCAACATCATTGCATGGGCAGTGGGACATCTAGCTATGGAGTGACATGCAGTCCATACACAGCGACTGGCCTAACTGGCCGTTTCACGTATCACCTTCTCATCTGATAGAAGGTTGTCCTGATTGTGTACAATTAATGCATGTGTTTTGGTCAGGGGTCACCAGGGATGTATGTGCATGGACAGAGCTTGGCATGATGGGCCCTCAATAACTCTAGGGAGCTAATCTAGAGCTGACAGTTTGCAATCTTGCATTCTGCCACTAGGATCCATACACCTGAGCTCCTTCAGCCTGGCAGATACAAGCTGCTCTCTATCTGCCACCCCTTTCAGAAGTAAAACATCAAGAAAAAGTTATTTTTTAACAGTCTTACCAGTAAACTGAGGAGCAATGATGAAGCACAGGGCAGGGACAGGGACTGCAGGCACGGGGAAACAGAAGTGTCATAAACTGCTGCCCACAAAGACACCAAATTGTGTAATACGCCCCCAGCTTCTAAATGTCAGCACTAACAAGTAGGTTTTCTCCTGCTTCTGTGAGTTTTCCATTTCTTCCCAGGGCAGAACTGAAGGCTATGTAGGCAGTAATAAGGGAATGAGTAGGCAAACCAAGTGACAGATATTTGTCAAAAAAATTGGACAGAAAATTCCCACATTCTCTACAATTATTTTAGTTGCTATAGAATCACAAAAATAGCATTGGGTTATAAAGGCATTGTAAACCAAGAACCTTCTCTCACTTTCCAAACTGGTGAATGGGTAAACAGAAAGAACAAGGTGAAGGCCAGAGCCATAAGCTATCAGGAGCCTTTGGGACAGAAGAAAAATAGGCTTGATCCCTCCTTTGTGAACTTTTGGGGAAATAATAAAGTTATTGAAAAACTGCCATATCCAGACTCAATATAGAGATTTACAGATGGCTGTACCAGCACAGTATGATCTGTCAATTT
Source organism: Scolopax mira (assembly GCA_004320125.1). NCBI lineage: Eukaryota > Metazoa > Chordata > Aves > Charadriiformes > Scolopacidae > Scolopax > Scolopax mira. Next base: position 245,118 of record BJBW01000346.1, on the reverse strand, counting down.
GCTGGCTCCTCTCTTCAACAAATACTTGGAGTTCCTTTATTGAGAACATTTTATCCACATTCAGTTTGAAATACATCCTAACATACCAGGACTTTTTTAGATGTGCCATGGAGATACTAAGGATGAATTTGGGGACTTGTTACCCAAGTTTCCTCCTGTGGGAATTTTAACTTGTCAGTAATAAAGCAAAGTTCAGAGAAGATGCACCACCTGATGCTTCTAAAACACTTAGAAGAGAGAATAACCTGAAACACTAAGACCCCCTGGACTGACTTTTACCTACCCAAGGAAATGCCAGACCATCACAGAGATAAATGTCCTAAGCCAGAAGAAAGAACAGGCTTGGGCTGGTACATTCTGAGGAAAAGGCCCAGGGTGTCCAGTGTGCTGTTTCCGCCACAACTGCTTGGGGACAGATGCCTTTTGCTCTGGGCAAGCACAGAACAAAAGAAAGGGAGTAAGACAATGTAATGCATTTGTTAGAAGCAGACGTAGCTACAATGGGACATAGCTACAACAGAATGGTTCATGTTTGCTTTCGTCCCCATCCAGCCTTGGTGTCCACCTAAATTTTCTTACCGTTGCAACATTCTGCTGGCCCAAGTCCTTTGGTGCACTGTCTGGTGGAACCTGGGGCCTCCAATGCCACAGGGCCTGCAGCTGCCACTGTGTTAGGAACATCCTTTGGGGTTGCTGCAATGTGGTAGACGTGGCACAGGACCAGCTCAGTGCTGCTCCTCAGTTCTTTAACCATTGTGACCCTTCCCTGGTATACAAGTCAAAACTCTTCCTCTCTTCCAAAATTACCATTCCTCTCTCAAAGAAATGTTAACAAATCAGAATAAAACCATGCAGGCCATGGGGAGGTGGTTATGGCCAGTGATGACTTGCTACTGCCACCAGTGCCATGACAGTCCCAGTTGTTACCTTGAACATGAGACCATATGGCAAGTCATGCCTGCAAGTGTTATTTTATTATGCTGATTGCTGCTTTGTTTTTCACCCCATGTCTGGAAACAGAAGCAATTTTTAATCAAAAAGAGGAAGAAACACTGAGAAACTGGAAGGATTTTTGATTTCTTCTTGGGTGATGGTGCAGCAAGGGTGTTTGCAACATTTTGTTGTGCTCCAAGACACTTCCCACATAATTAGCCTTCTTGCCACTGTGAAATGCTTCAATATATACCTTCCCTAGTGAGCAGTCCCATCTAACCACAGCAGTCATGTAGCAAATAACACTTTGATTGTCCGTGCTCATATTTTCCACTTTCAGCAGAGCAGATCTTTTATTTCCATTAGATTTTCCAACCACTCTTCTCCCTTACATGACAGACATAAGAGAGGGCAGTTAACTCATACCTTTCCTGAGGCCACCCTGTTTCAAAGCGTAATTTCTAGATCCTAAAGAAATTTGTTCTGTTCCCCTGGAAAGTGAGGGAGAGAAAGCATGAAATGAATAAATTCTATTGTGCCATTTATGAGTCTGTGATACCAATAACGCAATTCTGTCCCCATATCCTCAGTTGTTCTTTTTTATATGATTGACTTAAGTGTGGGTAGTCCTACTCATAGGTTTCTTTTCTTCCACATAAATTCATAGTTTTGAGGCAGGTTTATTTGGGTTTTTCCCCAAAATACTCAATATCCTTAAGCAGTGAATAAAGACGAGAAGATTGCTGCTTTTCAAAGAAGCCAGTTCCTATGCCTTCTCCTTTAAGTGCATTAATATGAATAGGAAGAAGGCAGAAGGTTCCCCTAAAAGATATGGCTAATAGAAACCCATAATAATGGGCTCTGGCCCTCTTACAGTCCCAAGAAACGAGCGCATCTGTTCACTTCTGCAGGGCTCTGAACTCAGATAAGTGAGAATCACTGAGTTCACTCTACCATTAAATCTCTGCCTCATCAGCCTTCCCTCATCACTGTCCAGAATCAAGAAAATTATTGTAGAAGCGTGAAGAAAAACCCAAGGCGTTTTAACCTGACTTTGCACTTATTTGTGGTCTATGGGATAACCGTGTTAATCTGGATTTTAACTTCCTCTAAGAAAAGATTTTTAACTCATTAAAATTGCCCACAGTCAAAAAAACCCAAACAACCAAAAACCAACAAACTCTAAAATCCTCAAAACAAACAAAGAAAACAACTAGGGAGGACAGGGTGGGCTTGTTGTCATTTACAGCTATGGAAATCTGATGAACATAGGGCCACTTCCTGACTGTTCTGCACATTGTCTGGTTATGACAGAGAAAGCAAACAGACAACAACAGTGAGCATTTTGTTAATTATTTTTCCCAGTAATTTCCCCAGTTAGCTGTTCCAAGCAGTACCTAGAAATTGTTAGTTTCTCAAAAACATCTTATCTACATCTTAGTAGTTGCCTCTTCCTTCAGAATTCAGACTCTGCAGTATGTTTATTGTTTAAAAAAAGTTTGTTAATTATCCAAACTGACACAAACTAGAATTTTATTCTGAAGTGGATTAATAATTGCCAGATTGTTTTTCAGCAAGTGAGAAGATGGAGAAGTGGTATCCCCTTTGGGCCATACCACAAGGGCAGCAGAAACTGAAGAATTGGAGGCTCAGAAAATACAAACGGAGAAAAATTATTTGGAAGTAAAATGTCCGAAGTTTATAGCTGATAGCAATGATAGCAACTATAGGGATTATGAAGCTCACTGAAGAAAAATAAAGAAAATAAAGTATTGTTTTTATCCAATTTACCCCCCTTCCTTTTTTCTTTAATAATAAGGGATTATTTCTCTCAGCTGGGCTAACTTAGCCTCAATTAAAGTTTACTTCCTTTTCCTCTAACCGATATTGTTCTTTTTCATTCTTTTCACACTGAGCACAAGTAGCTCATGAGTTGTCTAAGGATCAATAGGTAAGAATTAGCATCAATATCCCGACTGCAGCTTGCAGTCTCATAGCTCTCTATATTATGACCAGGTTTGCATAATGAGAAACTGGGACACTGCTGATTTAAGCTTCATTCACATCCCGATGCAGCAAGTTATGTTTTTATCACCTGTGTCTCAGGGAAGCTGTTGAACCAAATAAGCATTTTCCTCATAGGGAAAAAATGATGGGTTTAAAAGGTAAAAACAGTTATACTAGGCCAGAGTATCCTCCACCTCAGTGGACAGGGACCAGTAAGAGATGCTGAAGTCAGACTATAAGAACAGGCTAAGAAGACAGTGATGCTTCGCCGGAATGCACTCCCAACCAGGAGTATGCTTCTGGTTAGGACTTCTCCAACCAGAAGCATACACTCATGTACTCCCAGGTGCTAATGAAATTTTCTTCTATGAGCTTGTCTGGTTGCTTTTTGAACCCAGCTAGAGTTTTGGTGCCCACAGCACTCAGTGACAAAGGCCACCAGAGCTTAACAATGGATCATGGAAGAAAATTCCTCTTCCTATTCTAAACTTTGGAATCTGTTATTTCACTTGGCATCATGTAACAGAAGCAACAGAGGAAACAATGAATGGCTGTTCCTTGTCCACCTTCTCTGCTACTCTTTATTTGATAGCATTCTATCATATTCCTCCCTCCTAGTAATTTCTTTTTTATGCTGTAATCTATTTAGACATACCTTGAAAGGAAACCATTCTGTATCTCTGTTCATCACTGCCTTCCTTTCTTTGTGTGCTTTCTTTTTACTCATCCTTTTCGAGAATGGACAATTCACAAGGTGAACACACCATGGGCTCTTACAGTGGTACAACTGTTTCTCCTGATTTTCTAGTCTATTCTTTTCCTAGCAACACTTAGTACTCTTTTTGCTTGGTGAGGTTCAAAGAGGCAAAGAGTATTTTTAGGCCCCTGAATCCAAATCTTTGTTTTCCGTTTCTTAACAGCTTAACAGACTTATACAAGGAGAAACACATTGCTTAGTTTTGTTCCTTTTCAAGTGCTTGGCAAAAGCTGTTTTGGAAATCTAGACCCATCCCATCAACTTTTCACACAATGCTAGTAACTACTCCAAAAAAACCTCTAATAAATTTGTGAAGGATATGGTTTTTTCCAGAAAAACAACAATTACTTTTTCTGTCTCCACAATTTTTCTGATACAGACATCAGTTCGGTATCACTAATTCCCAGACCCTACTGAAAATCTGTTTTGTAGACTGAAGTCACATTTGCCACTTTTTCATCACTCTGGTTCCAAAGCAGTTTTAGGTACTGTATTACAGACTGAAATAGTTCTACTTCTCCACACTAAATATTGGTGCAAAGACCTTGAACTAATCAAAGCGCTGACTTGGCACAAATTAATCCATTAATTAGTCTGTAATCTACATGCCATGATCAGCCCTTGGCAAGAATAAGAAAGGACACGCATCTAATTCTTAGTCTATGGCCTTGTTGTGTTTAAAAGCTATAGCCATATCAGCAACTCCTCCTAGGGTGAGCACAATTAAGAGTTGGACAAAAAAGTTCTTCCATCCATGTGGTTTGTATCTACTCCTTAAGTAAAACATGCTACAGTAGCAAATGGATTTTTTGGCCAGGATTTGCACTGGGGCTACCCTGCTGTTGCCACATCAGCCAAAGGTTCTCACTCCTCACTGATATTTCTATGCCAGCAAAACTTTTAAAACATAGGCTAGGCCTATATTTTAGTACTTTCCCCTGTCTGTCCCAAGGGCCACAGCAAAACATCAGCTGTCTACAGCTGTGTGGCCCTGACCCCAGTTTCAGTCTTCTTCCTGCATCTTTCCCTCCTACCTGTGCTTTCAAGGAAACCAGCCCCAGCTGCTTAAAACTCTGTCTCCCACTGTGCCCAAACCGGACACAATCTACCAGCAAATAGGAGAAAGACAGTAGGATATGGATCACATACCTGGATTTGCACTGGTGAGATAGAGGTGAAAGCTTCTCAAGGATGTTTAATCCATGAGTCATTACCATCATTAAGAATTCAAATCTTCCTATGAATTCAAAATGTGAATAACCGTTTGAATTAATTAAACGTCTCCTTTTGTGTAATGAATAGTAAACAAATAAATCGTATCTAAGTGAGTATGCTGTCATGTAAAGCTGTTTTAGAGGAATCATTGCTCTTGTCCACAAGGAAATTTATTGGCAGATGGAATTTACTCCTTTATAGGGATCTTATTTCTCTGTAAAATCAGATGCAAAATTTCTCTATTCTGTTCTTCTAAAGAGACTTATTCACAGCCACTCTTCTGGTAAGATACTTGAATCTTGCAGTAATATTTACTCGAGGTCAGTTTCTGGCTAAAACTTATGTGTTTCTGTAGGCTACTCTTATCCTTAGCCAGTATCATATCACATAAATGCATTAGGACATTTTCCTGGACTACAATGTCTTTATATGTACTGGAACAACTACAGAATAAACACATGGAAAGGCATTCCCTGTGGCTGACTTGTAATTTGGAGTTCTCTTTCACTTCCTTGAGCTTCATTTTCAGCATATAAAAATAAGCCTAAGTATCAAAACTCTACAACTGTCACTTCCTCTAGGGTTCACCTATGGTTATTTATCTGAAAGGAATACAGTGAAAGGAAAGGTGCAAGCAGAGAGCAAGGCGCAGAGCAGGTGGCCAACATCAAGTGTGTAGACAGCAGCTCCTTAGAGGGCTGCCCATCTGCTTCCCCAAAGCACAGCCGTGCAGGACATCCACGGGGCCACTGCGGTGACTCCAGATGCCTGACAGGGAACCAGCTTGACAAACATTGTAATTTGGACGGGAGCATATGGTGCTTCAGGTATTACCCACACAGGTGGTACAACTCTCATTCCCCCTCAGGATTTCAATTCCAAGAGCATAATTTTCACCTTGGGAACACCATAGAAATATTGGGCTATAGCAGCTGGAACAAAGTATTAGTTTAAGAGCATAAAATCAGAGATATTTTTGAGAGTGGATATGGTTGACAGTAGGTTATGATAGGTTAAAACCACCAAACAGTCATGAAAAGTAGATAACTCTGGGGAAGGATCGAGGACTACGTGGGAGATTCCAGCTAGGTAGGTGTGCTAGCCCAAATATCAGGAGGAAACCTCCAGATCTTTCAGGGACTATTTCAATATGCAGAACTTGAGTTAAGAGTCTATATAACAGATGGTAGTTTCTGAGTCACTGAACATTATTATTTGGCAACAAACTTATGCTCTCTCAACCATTTCTCAAGGGATCCTTGCCACAAACTGCTGTGAAAGTGATGTGTATTCTGTAACGTTCAATTGCAGAGTTTCTAAACCAACAAGCAGAGCTCAATATAACTATCAACACAGATACATATTTAAATAAAAGATCTAAAGTAAACTTGGCATACATCAGCCTGAGTCAGAGAAACCAACAGTGGAGTCCAGAGACCCACCACTTTCTTTATATTTCTGGATTATTTATGCTTGCACTTCACTGTCTCCAAACAGATCAAATAATTTATTTATTATTTTTTTAATGTAGATATTCAGGAAGTTTCAGTAAATATGACAGAGGATTTAAATCTTAACACCACATCTGTCACTGAAAGCAGCTTTCTCCAAGATATATTTGAAAAATATCCAAATCAGTTATAGGTTGATTATAACAATGCTACTATGAGTATTACACTTCCCACTCAACAAGCAGATATGGGCTCAGAAGACCAGATACACAAAGAATTCTGGTTCCCAAATGCTTCCTGATTTCATTTAGTTCCAGTTTGGTGGTATTTACTTCACAGGATCTGTCCCTGTGTATCTTTGCCAGGCTGTTGGAGGCACTACTCCCAGGGACAGGATTAAGAAAACCCAGCTCCAGTCTCTTCCTCATGTTATTAGGCTATAGCTTCTTCTCAATTACATCAACAGTTAATGGAAATAGCACATGACCTTTCCGTGGTAAGGGTCTTTATCACGAACAACTTCCCTGAGAGTCATGCTATCTACTCTGAAGAGCTAATAATAGCCAATATTCCTACAGGGACATAATTTATTGGGCTGCATGCACAAGGCATGCACCAAAACCTCATAAAGCACCAAATGAATCATGCTCTGAATAAAAACAAACAAGTTGCACACACTGCATTGTGAAATATTCACTAGAAACTATCTGCATAGCAGCTATATATCTTAAACCCCAAAGGAGAGAGTAACAGTAGAGGACAGACAATAGCCAAATGGTTGTGTATCCCATCTTGGGCAATCAGGTTGCTATTTTTGGTAACTCCTGCCTGTTAGGTGTTTTACTCCTATCCTGGAAGGATCACTGACTAGCAAGACAAGGAAAACTATGAATGAGAAGAGACTAGTCACAAGAGATCAGTTTATCAAGTGAAAGTCTGCCAGATGAAATGCTTCTTTCAGCAATATACCAGTGATATCCAGAACTACTCATAACAGAAAGCAAAGCCTTCAACCATCTTTTGTAAACAACATTGTTGCTTGTAGGCACATATGTATCTAGAAAGTGATGACTCCTTTCAGTGTTGCCCTTGAAATTATTATTTTTGGCACAAACCCACACTTTTGAAAAACAGAACCAAGGCATCATGTTACAGAGAAGAAAGACATCATGTTCCCAGCTGGAAAAAACACTCTCCCTTTCCTCTGGCTTTTGTCTATCAAAACAGGGCAACAGAGTTTTGTAACCTTGATACTGTACACTGATGTCAAGGTG